>NW_019293588.1:3816-17184 GCF_000500325.1 Leptinotarsa decemlineata | reverse complement strand
ATGATTAGAGCGTAACTGTGGATACTTTGGCATCTCAATTTACCTGGCGCCGAGAAAAAAAATTACTTCGACGAACTCACTCCTTCTCCTCTGTAGTGAATCGGTATGCCCTAACTGTCATCGTGACAGCCCACCAATTGTGGGCAGTGAAGCGGTTACATTTTTGGCGCCTAACGTGGGGCCGTCTTGGAAAAAAAAGCTAGTATACGAATAGGATATATGATGTATATTTGAGGGAAAAGTTGTTATTGTTTTTATTTCAGATTTTGTTGAGGATATACTAGTATAGGTAGTATCAGGTAATCAATAATAGTTCAAGTGGTAGTTAATACGTAGTCAAATATAAACTTTGTGATCTATAGTGTATTTTCGGATATATTTTCTTCGATGATGGAAGAAAGTGGGGACAGCCTGTCATATCCTGCACAACCATATTCTTTTGGGGAAGATGAACTGGCAGTCAAGGGAAAGTTCGATGAAATTGGACTACTACTAGGTACATTGAGTGGACTAAGATCTTCTAGCGAAGCGATGAAATTGCAAGCAAAATTGGCACATGTTCTGGGAAGAATAGAAAGAATGGATCCTGGGGAAGATTCTGTGAAAATAAACTGTAAGGCTGAATTAGTGGCAACTGCCCTAACCTTGTTAAGTGATTTCAATGAGAAATTAGATAGAGTGGATCCTCACCTAACTACGGCTGCGCATGCTCCGGCTGCCCTCAATCAGCTTCAGACAAGACTTGAGATGCTATCTTTCAATGCGAACGTCAACACAGCTGCTAGGTCTTCTATTTCCATAGATCCGGATCCCATTCTGAATACGGTAAGTAAGATGATACCACCACATAAATGGAATCTTCAGAAATTTACGGGAGATGGCAAGGGGATTTCGATTTCTGCTTTCTTTGAAATTGTGGATGAGTTACGTTTAGCAAGTATGATGACAAGTCATCATTCAATTGCTCTTCCACTTAACCTCAAGTGAACCTCCACTGATGACCTGACAAGGCATAAATACTCTTTACGAAGCCTAAAAGGGTAGTCATCGTACAGCAAGCCATGATGGTTAAACCTCTAAAGAAGCTAGCCACTCGCGCCAGCGAAACGTCAGGAAGAAATTCCAAAAATCCACGGCTTTCAAACTCAAAAAACAGTGACACTGAAAACCTCAGCCGCGAAAGTCTAAACAATTTTGTCAGCACATGCAAGTTGAAACTTTTGAGGTTTGTCGATCGTTTGGGAACGAACTGTGCAATAGGAAACAATGGCTTTGAAGAGGTATGGCCATATGGCCATAAAACAACTTTCACTACGTCTGAAAACGCGACGGGGTAGTAAGTTTTGTCTATTCAAACACGACTAGCCTTCACTCACTTTTTACTTCTATGGAGCGAATGCGCCTAAATTTTTTGTCATAATTCACATCTGCTGAATCCTAACAATTGTTTAGTAATTTACTTTGAAGTATGTATAAATAAATGTCTTAAAATAGACCAATCTTGATGAATTTTTCCAGAGGTCTGAAAATTTTCTTGTAGTCCGGGTTTTTGGTGTTTGTTTCGTAAAGCTTAAAGTTATGCCTATATATGATCGCTACTCGTATATGGTGTGATCCGATTAAATCGCTTGCAGCACTCCCCCTTGGAGATCTGTCCCTAACAAAGACAGGCAACCCTGAGAAAAAAAGGCGATGTCGACTTCCCTTACGAAGGCTTTGGCATCGACCACCTAATCAGAATTCGTTTTCTATCTCTGTCTGCAACTGTCACTGCAAGCAGGTAACTGGATGATATTGGAGCTCCAGGCGATCTATTATTGACTCCACGTGCTCGCATTTCAACATCAGTTCAGTGTCATTGATAAATGGCTTCTAGAATGTCATGATACAGACAAATATTTTTTATGCAAAGGGTCAAAAAGTACAACCAGGTTTTTATCCGAATATAAAACTCTTTGTTGGCAAAACGACAAGTGACAAGTGCAAGTACTGGATTTTTAGATTCAGAGAAGACTTCAGAGGGAGTTACGGAAGTCAAGAATATGTATAGACAGCTGACAACTGACAGATTCCAATCGATATTTGACAACTTACCGGGTATATTTTTGCAGATGAACTTTTCGTTGCCGTTTACTGCTATAAAGGCAAGGGGTGAGTCCTCAAAAGCCTCCAGTAAATCTGCTAATTCTTGTTCACTTGATCTATAAGTCTCTTCTTTTGAATTTCGTTTTCTTCTTCCCAATCGTGGACTAAACCATGCTGGAGACATTTTACTTTCCTCCTCTTCTTTCATTTTAGTTTCTACCGATCCATCGAACTGGAAAGTGAAATATTATTTCAGAATTCAAATAATAAATATAATTATTCTACTTTGAACTAAACTGAATCAAATCGATAGGTCGTATTAATTTGTCTCAAAAAACGTATTAGACTTCAGTAAAAACGTCCAATGAAAAATGTTAAAGAAGTAATATATGCAAGTTCATGGCGAGGAATCGCATCACAAATAAGAATATTGATAGCTATTGATATGTTACTAGTTATTATTATCCTTGCTAGGAGGCACTTTCATCAGTGGTCACATGTATAGCTCATCATCCAAACATCATGCTGAAGTTTCTCAACTAAATAAAGTCGAGCAAATCGTCTTATTGACTACCTTTCGTAGACAGTGACTCTGACAACTTTACAGCGGTGATTTGAAATTTCCTCCATTATTCTACTAGAGTTGTACTCTCAATTCAATTACTATTTCTGTATATAATAGTTACACAAACTAACTTTAAAATATACATATATAAATATTCATTGCAAAAAGTATATTTGTTTTTTTGCAAATAAACATAAATAACTCATCAATAACAAAAACATGTCTAGTGAATTATACATACTTCTGAAATCATTATTTCATCATCAAAGTAATCTTGAAGTGTATGTAGGTAACCTGTATCTCTTTTAATAATATTGAATAGGTCAGATTACATATCCCTACCTAATCGTGGAGAATATGGAGAAGACCTTCGACCTAGACGTGGCGCAAAGGGTGGAGATCTTTGGATCATGTATTCCGCCGAACCGTCACTGTCTTGCAACCATTTCTCACTTCCTGAAAAGTCATCTTCAACGTTTCGTCCAAGCCTTGGGATGAAGTTGCTGCGTTTCCCTTAAAAGTGAAAATCAAGTTGTAACTTAACATAGTTCGTAAAATAATCAAATAATTCACCTCACCATCTCTAAGATCTTTTGAAAAAAATCACATCTTAATAGAGTAATGATCAATGAATGAGATATAAACCTCAAAGAAGAAGTTCAAAAAGGTAATTTAGATACGTAACTGAACGTGGCAAAATTTTACCGTTGTCAATGTCAATTTTTTTCAAATTAATATATTTGTAAACCTTCGAGAATAATTGATTTTTTAATTACATCAAATCAACCAATAATTACGTGACCCTTGTGATGTTCAGACTCAAAATATGTGGAAAAGCATTGTTTCTCAGAACACCATTCTTGGTTCCTTACTATTCAATATATACATGTTAATGAAATGTTCTCTCTTAGAATGATCGGTGGTATTATAGGGTTTTATAACATGTCGTTTATTTCTGGGCAAGAATTATAATTCTCCCAATAGAAAAACTGAAACAAGCCTTGAATCGATAAAGAACTAGTTAGATTACAGGATTCTCACAGTGAAGTATCTAGAAAACTAAGTACATGAATTTATCTTTCATGAGTCTAAATTTAGAAGTCAACGTTCAAAGTATCTGTTTTTTTGTCAACTTATAGAAAAATTCAAATATTCAGAAATCAATATTGATTGTACTTTCAGTAGAGATCATCATATTCCAAAAGTGATAAAGAAACTTTGAATAATAGTTAGAAAAAATTATACTGAAATAACGTACATACGTTAGTCTGGAATGAGGCCGGGTAGTTAAAACTCACCTAAAGCCTTTAGAAACTACTAGAAAAAATTTTTGAGACTCATCTCATTCAAAAATTAAATATTTATCTGATTACTATTGTCAAGTCAGCATTCAAATTACGTACCTATTATAAAGGATCAGGCACATCTACCAAAATCATTGTTATGGTAGAAAAATCTTCACAGACCCTTTCTATTAAAAAAAGTCTAATCTATCTAGAAGTTTAATTGATGACATTTGATAGTTAGATGGCAATGATAGTCAACAAGGGAATTATTATCAGATCTTTGGTCATCCCTGCTGAATCCTAACAATTGTTTAGTAATTTACTTTGAAGTATGTATAAATAAATGTCTTAAAATAGACCAATCTTGATGAATTTTTCCAGAGGTTTTTTTGTTTTCATAAACTATGAGCGACCCAATTCGGCTTCGCTCGGGTTTCAGAACATACATATATACATTTTTTTCTGTTATAGTTTAACTCTGCATGTAACTGTTAGGTTGTTTCAAAAGTTTTGTCCGTTTTTATGAGTCTCCTCAAAATGTTATATTTCAGTGAATACTCATTTAATTTAATCGAAATAGGCTCCATTTCAATCAGTGCACTTTCGCCAACGTAACACAAGTCGACTAATTACGTCAGCATATTAATTGTGTGCTCGGAATTTGATAAAGTCGACGAAGGCCGTTTTTGGCTGGTTCTGATTAGCGAAGGTTATACCGGAGAGAAAGTTATTAAAGTGCTTGAAAAGTTGGTTGGCGAAAGGCCTGGGGAGTATGGTGAGTGAGGCAGAAGTTTGACGCTCAATTAGTTTAATTTTAGGACGGTGATTTGTGAAACGTGCGGGCAGGCGTTGTCGTGGAGCAGGATCGCACCTCTTCTGTTGACCAGTGCCGGCTGTTGCTGACGCAATTTTCGGTACATTTCGTTGATTTTCTCTGCTGTGATGGTTTGACCCGGTTGCAGAAAATTATAGTGAGGCACACCAGCCGCTGACTACCATGCAGTAACCATGATCTTTTTTTGGTGGATTTTCATCTCTGGGAAGTGACTGGATGGCTCATCGGTAACCAACCACTGTTTTGAACGTCTCTTGTTGTCGTAGGGCATTCACTTTTCATCACACGTGACGATCCGATTAAAAAAATGATAGTATTAGTTGCGCAAAAGCAAAGAAGAACGGACTTCGAAACGTGACAATTTCTGTCGATGGTTTAAATCGTGGGGCACCCAGTTTTCGAACTTTTGTATCTCTCCAATACGTTTTATACCATCAAAAACTGCATAGGAACTGACGCCCACTTCTTCCGCCATACCACGCACCGTTTGTGATGTACCAGTCTCCACCAGGGTCCTCAAATCCTCATCCTGTGGAATACATGCCTTGATTCCATATGAATCGGAGATAAATTCGTTAAACTTCATTGCTTTGGGCTTTCCGAAAGCAGTGGATAACACTTTTACGCTTTTTGATAATTTCAAATATAAAAGGTTCTTTCGAACCAAATAGAATAGGACTGTTAATTTCAGATGAATCGGCTTCAGTGAAAAGGTGTAAAGTTCAACATAATGCTGATCCGTTTCTGATTTTAGGGAGCTAAAGGTGGTCTCTTCTAACCTATCACCCAATTTATTGCCTCTTCAAACATAAGATATGTAAGTTTTTCGACTATGAATATCACTATTTGAAGAGTATTGCATTACGGACGATGAACTTCGTCCTTTATTTTACTTGCTAGTTTGATTATGTTGAATTTCTTTGTTCATGAAATATTAAAGACAATATCATTATTATTTTTTTAACCCAAGTTACCGCTGGTCAGGCACTATCTCCCGAAGCCCCGATACATTCGGGAGGGCGCGCCAGCATTATTAACCAACGACCACTCCCCACACTGTGGGATAAGTGATCATTGGGTCTGAAAATCATGTGCAATGAGCAAGCGCAGTGAGCCAAGAATTACAGCTTTCTGCATCTGTCCGGCTAAGATTTCTGCCTTAGTGCAGCAGGCCGGTATGATTTTAAGATTCGAGAGTAGAGAGGGCATCATTCCACCAAGGACTCCACTGTGGAATAAGTGAGCATTGGGTCCGAGAATCATGTGCACTGAGCAAGCGCAGTGAGCCAAGAATGACAGCTTTCTGCATATCTCCGGCTAAGATGTCTGCCTTAGTGCCACAAGCCGGTATAATTTTGAGATTCGAGAGGGTATCATTCCACCAAGGACTGCAATAATCAGAACAACCATCTTGACAGAGTGGTCTGGATATAGTCTGCGTAGTTCAATGGGAAATCTCGATATTTCATCCGTTTTTCTTCCTCTTCTTGGACAATATTTGTCTCGACAGGAGCTGAAAACTTCACGACAAGTATCGTTTTGCTCTGGTGGCCGAGAAGGACTACATCAGGCTTATTAGCTTGAATGAGCCTGAAGGTGGGGAACAAATAGTTCCAATAAATTATTATTATACCGTATTTTGCGCTGATCAGGCCCTATTCCCCGAAGCCCCGATACAATCGGGACTTCGGGGACTTACCCCTTACCGTGGGGTGAGTGATCATTAGGCCCGAGAATCATGTGCCCTGAACAAGCGCAGTGAGCCAAAAATGGCAGCCTTCTGCATCTGTCCGGCAAGCCGGTATGATTTTAAGATTCTAGAGTACAGAGAGGACATCATTCCACCAAGGACTCCAATAATCGGACAACCATTTTGACATACCAATAAATTATTATTATTATTTTTATTATTATCATTATGTACTTTGTATCACAAAAGAATACAATACAATCTGTTTTTGAAGGGACATAAATAAATAATACATCAATTCAATAAGTGTGTGCGGAGCAATATGTTGTAATATCTGATTTGCCATTAAATTTCGCAGTACATGTTTGTCACAATGAAATATTATGTATAATCATGAAAAATCATGAATATACGCTGTCTGTTAAAAAAGTCCCAGGAAGCCAATTCTGGTGAATACGGTGGCTATGGTGTTGTTTTTGACTAAAAAATCAGTAAGTAACAAACAATGACGAGTGAGCAGGTGCACTACCGGCTAAGATGTACCGTGATGCGAAAGCCATGCATTGTTATTTCACAATACCGGACGTTTTCTTCGTATTGCTTTTCGGAAGCGGCGCATTACTTCAAGATAATACTCCTCGTCGATCGTATGACCATGTGACAAGAACTCCTGATGCACTACGCCACGGTAATCGAAGAAAACAGTGAGCAAAACCTAGATATTTGATTGAACTTGGCGTGCTTTTTTGGTTTTGGCTCTTCTGGGCTCTTCTATTGGGAAGATTGGACTTTGGCTTCGATGTCATTACCATATACCCATGATTCGTCACCAATTATGACCGTTATAAGCAAATCTGGATCGCCATTGATGTCATTCAACAATTCCTGGGCGATGCTCACAGTTTTTTTGGTCAAAATTCAGTAATTTTGAAACGAACTTTGCTGCCACACGCGTCATGCCCAAAATTCACGAAAAATTGCATGGCCTGAGCCACTTGTAAACATTCTATTAACTCAGAGTACAATCACTGTCAACAATTCAAGTGTTTATGGGCACTCAATTCCATTACTACACTAAATTTTATCCAAAATCTTTGATCCACTTTCTTCGATAGCAGAAAATCACCGCACACGCAAACACTTCTAACTTTTATGCTTCTCACCAACAAAATGAACATGCTAAACAGCTGCAACTGTGAACATATGTTCGAGGCGAGTATACCAACATGAAAAAATCGCTAATCGAATGTACGTAGCCCGCGAAATTTGAATATTCACCTTATTTTTTGAACAGACTACGTATATGTCGGAATCAATATTTCTACTATTTTTCAGAAATCATCGAAATCTGTTTTTCGAATTAATTTCTCAGATTGAATATAAACATTCAGAAATCACCTGAAATTGGCTTCTCAGGTGAAAACCTGATTGTGTTTATTCATTTATTTTTGCATTTTTACTATAATTATTGGAAGTGTTATTCTAAGTAACAGAAGGTTTGTGCAAGTTCGACTATGTCTTGCAGAAACAAGTTTGTACAATCAAATTTGCAAATGTTACATATTGCTTATTTTGAAAAACACACTCACCCTTTGACTAGCGAGTATCAACTCAAAACAAAAGTTGCCGATGAGGATCACAACACAAGACACAAGAACGATTCTATCCATGGTTTGATTCTGCAGATCCTGAAGGATTTCACTGGATTTTATACAATCCTCGATGCGTCAAGATCCATGGGGAGTCTACACGACAACAACCCCCGTCGATTTGTGAATCCTGAATTCTAATCTATCACGTTTTAATCAATGTTATCCTTATCTCAGAAGTTTCTCGTCATGAATTAATTGATTTCTACACGTTGAAAGATATAGGTTAAATCTAGGATGAAAGAGTAACACAGGGAAAATTGAAGAGGGAAAAAGGTAAATATACTGTCTCGAATATTTTTAATTGATAGAGTATATAAAACCAAACGATAACTAAATATAAGTTTTGTGTTCCTGCATCCCGTCTGGTTATATGTTATGAATATGTATCTACTGATACCTATTTTAAACTTATTCAGAACAATTTTTTTGCTATTCTTCACAAAAAATACTTTTCCCAACATGAAGCAAACAGAAAATTCTTCACTAAAATGGAGAAACTACCAAAATAGGACGAAAATTAGTCAACGTGGAATATTTATAATTACACTAGCTTGCATCTCCAACAGAACTCAGATTGTTGAATTCAACAAATACTCTGATCCTTCAAATATTGTATGTGGCGTCCCCCACAGTTCAGGTCTTGAGCCAATTCTTTTCCTCATTTATCTGGATGATCTCAGCAAAATAGAGTTTCATGCATCATTTACCATGTTAACAGATGATACCAATTCAATGTGGTATGTAAATAATACTGAATTCCTATAAGCTTATATCTCCAAAGACAAAAAAAGTAAAACAATACGTAGTAATTTGTTATAATGGTAAATAAATGTTTGCTTCAATAACTGCTTTTGAAGTTAATTTAAAAATGTATTACAATTCCTACGTTTATCATTTATTACTTTATTATGTCTTAGTATTAGTTTTTTCACAATACTACAAATCCCATGAAGTTCCTAAAGAGCGAAAAAATGTGTTTACATTTGATCTTTTTTAAATTCGATAAATTTCACCTCGTGTAAAGTAGCGTATAAATGAAGTGGTCCCGCTGAAAATCAAAACCATAAAAGTAAAGTACCTACATGAGTCAGACAACGAATTCGTCTATACTGATAGCCTTTATGAATTCGGCAATCGAAAGCCGAAAGAATCATATAAAAAACCCTATTTATAACACTACGTATGTTATTTTTTGTATTTTATCTTTCGGCTAAGTAGTTTACAAGTGTTTCAATAAATACCTAAACACTCAGAGTTATCTAAATTAGAAGGAAATTGTTTTCAATGAACTAATTGGATTTCTGGTTCGGAACTCAAGATACATATTATGAATCATATTAACACGAACTTTTTTAAAACATAACATAAACTTAGTATGGTAGGCGGCAGGTAAATATAAACTAATTTTCAGAAGAATAGCATACGGTAGGTTTCGGGTGGCAGACCTTTATGAGGCCCTTGAATTGAAAAATGATATTTCCGATGATTATAAGTTATGCAAATTATAAATACATTTCCAGCTTTAACATTTATAATTTAAGATTTATAATCTCGGCAAATTTTCAATAATGAGAAATATAAGATTCATAAATGCCTTGATAGGGATTTGAAAATGACGTTGACGACTTTTCTTAAGAATAAGATTTCTAATTGATGCATGATATCCAAGCCGATCTTACGTTATCGAATTTTTCAAATACGTTTCAATGATTTATAAACCCTGGGAGCTCCCATCAACAGATGCAACTATCACTGGAGTTGTGACAAAACAATTCCCAGGACTACTCCAGTGGTAGACAGGAAAACGTAAGTCATGTGCTCAAGCTAGAAGGAAATTGGTAGGATCGAACAGAGGGAATGATGCACTACAGTAAAGACTAAGTCAAGACGAATATAAAGAAAGCAGAAATAATCTGAAGAAAGCAATAATAGAAGCCAAACAGAATGCGTTGAAAACACTTATAGGAGAAGTAGATGCGGATATCTGGGGAAAAAGATTACCAAATAGTAACCAACAAGGTTAGAGTCAAACAACCGATTGGACTAACCGAAGAAAAACAAATGGAATTTACAAACACGTTGTTTCCATCTCACCAAATCAAAAACTGGGACAGACTACCAACGGCACCAGAGGAGATACCACCCACAAGGGATGAACTCATGAAAGCCAACAAAAGACTGAGAGAGAAAAAAACCCCTGGTTCGGATGAACCCCCAGCTAAAGTCATCAAATTTGTCGTTAAGGCACACCCGGAACTATGTCTGAGAATAATGAACCTCCTATTAACAACAGGACAATTCTCCAAAGAATGGAAGATAGCCAGATCCCCCAATAGATCTGCTGGTGGAAGAGAACAATGGTACAAAACAACGTACCAAAAAGGTTTGCAAGGTCACAAATTAACGAAAAATGGCAGTAATCTTTAAAGATAGACAATGAAAAGGCCAACTGGACAAGAAGACTGATAAGAGACACATAATCATGGATGGACAGAAAATGGGGAGAGGTGAATTACTTTCTCACACAATTCCTAACTGGGCATGAACATCGAAGAAACTGTAGATTAGGTCAAATAGACAAATCGGCAATAGCGGAACACGCACTTAGCGAAGGTGATCACACGATACTGTTTGAAGATGTGATACCACAGTTGGCTTGTACGGGAAGCCATAGAAATCCATAAAAATACGGAAAACTACAACAGAAAAGAGGAGGCGGTAACGTTTAACCGGATTTGGAATCCCATACTAAAAGATGCTGAATTGGCAACAGCGCAATGCAATGTAACGTCATTCCAGGTAATAACACTTCGGCCAATAGCAACGCATCAACAAGAGAGGCGGACTACCTGAGTCAATATAAATATGAACTAGAGATCACCAATCATCGGTAAATCATCAAGATGAATAAACCTCTTAAGAAGCCAGCCACTCGAGCCGGCGAAACGTTAAAATGCAGTCCCAAACTACGACGGCATTCAAACCGGAATAAAGATAGTAGCAGTTTCGTACCGTAGTTAGGAAACACCCTGTATATCTCAAAGGGAGACGTCGCAGGATACCACCACCGCCCCGACTTGTCACTGATAACATCGTCATATTCAACACAATTACACATAAACCTTCCTTTTGAATCACTCCGTCCATTGGTAAAAACCGTATGAAAATCCGCTCATTACTTTTTGAGTTTATCACGTTCAGACAGACATACAAACATACATAGGTACATGCAGAGAGATGCAATGAATGTTTTTGCCCTTATTTTTATGTTCTATATTCAAATAAGTTTCTCAATTTTTCCATTGAAATGAAAGTTATTTCATTTCCTATGAAAATATGTATTTACATTGTAAGAAATTATATTAAACTCTATGCCATTTGACTAAGTCAACTCCAATTTTTACATTCACCTATTTATCAGTAATTGTTAATTTGCTCTGTAACATCTCAGTTAACAGGAGCCTAGATTTTTGGGCTTCTGAAATAAACAAAATTCATTATTTTTCATATAAACCTTTCAATAACCTTTCATTTCCGAATCGTTCTGTATATTGGAACTGAAGAGAGCATGTCCGTAAAGTTAAAAGACTTCGTTATAAGCTTTTGAAACAAGATAAGGAAAAATAACTGATGTATGTTTATTAGAGTAGCATTTATCTAGCCTTCTCAAGTGGTGGTTTAGTGATGTGGGAACTCTTAAGACATGTGTATGGATGGCGCCAGAAGGGTCTGACCATGGGCACTGCTGAAAATTTATTACGTACAATTTATGCTGCACTGCACTGAATTGTCTACAACTTGTCAATTGTGCAAGCCAGGATTTATTTCATTGTGATCTTTTCACATGTTGAAACAATCGGAATGACTCTGAACGGTTTTGTCAACAGTAATGAGAAAGGAAGTAGGTACATTTTCTTTTGATTTTTCTACGGATCTTAGTGGGAATTGTCACCTTTCACAATTTGAAAAAGATAAAACTCAAGGAATCAGCATGCGATCATATATCTGGAGATAAGTGTATTTTGAACAGCTCTTTATAATTGTAGTTCAATATGGGTTCATTTGAACACGGAAGCAATGAACAGCTGTATTTTGGCGCATACTTCAAACATATATCGCTTTGGGTGAAAGTATTTACAGAAAGAGGCAAGTCCCCTTCTTTTGATTTTGCAGGCTAACAAAATTACATGTGATTTCTGGGTCCCTAATCAGGCGGATGACGCTTTTCTAGTTATTAGAGCTTGGTAGCCTAGGGAAAATCGCAGTGATAACTAGTAACTCGTTAGTTTATTCTTGTAATTTATAATAATGAGCTTCGACAAAATCGACATGAAAAAGAATATTCACAATTATCGATTTTAGAATAGGTAAGTACGTATGTACCTAAAGACAAAAATAAAAATTCGAATTTAATCTTCAATGTAATTCACTACATCAAACGATACCAGCGCAATTGCAACCTTTCTTCATTACACGTGCCTCATCGATTTGTGATGCCGCATGAATTCATCATATCGGGCGATAGTTTCAATTTTTCAATAACTCCTGAACTAATAATTTGAACTTTATGGTGTAAAGACTAATTATAATGTGCAAGAAATGCTTCAGGTAACTAACTAGTCAAATCAAGTCTTTTACATCGAAGTCCTCAGAAACAGTTCCGAATGTTTTTGTAGCCGGAACAGGATTATTAATGTTGTTCGAACAATATATTTAATATTTATATAAACAAATCAGTTTTGCATATCTTTTTTTTTTCAATTCTTCATCAGTACATTAGATATCTACTGATTGAATATAGCACCTCTTCAACTAAAAATAAATTTTCAGGAAACAGCAGAAATAAATGTAGGTTTATCAGTTTTCTCATGCAAACTAATAAGACTGATGTATCTAGTTCTTCTCGACCATATATTTGTCGTGGAGATTTCAGCTCAGGGTGAGACGAATTTCGTCCGAAAAGCGGAGGTAAATCTATAATGAAATATCGAGATTTTCTCTTCGAACTCTGCAGATTATCCAGACCACTCTTTTGAGACAGTCAGAATTATTCTAGAATTTCAGTATTGGGAGATAATGTATATCGCCCCTCTCCTAACCGTTATTTAGTTAAAAAAAATACCATATACATCAAAATTTTCAAAGGGTTTCTTATTTTTTCGAAATGGGTAATGAGTTTTTGTTTACCCCGAAGTGGTCGACCTACAGTAATTCAGGACGAGGATTTGGGGACTCTATTATGAACTGACCCATCA
>NW_019293587.1:23143-37854 GCF_000500325.1 Leptinotarsa decemlineata | reverse complement strand
AGAGGGTTGGAAGTGCTTTAGTAAATCCCGAAATCCCCGCTTGGGCTCCCCTATTATCATGAGTTATTTCAAACTTGCTGACTTGCTGACAAGTAATTGAATCAAAAGTAAATAATTTGTATCTCTTACTTTGTACTTATTATATTTTTGCTCCGGTTCGGTAGTGTTTATGAACAAAAATTATAGAACATATTTTTGAATAGAAGTTTTTATACAAATGCACCAAAAAAACTAATTTCTTTCAATTAGAAAAAATGTTTTCTCAATTGAGTGCATTTGTATAAAAGCTTGACTTTCAACTTATGATAAAAATCCAAATTTTTACCATAAATATCTATCAGGTAACCCTCTGTGCCGCCACTGGAATTATTACCCGTAATCTGATTCCTTGGAAATGAGTCCCTTGTTAATACTAACAAACCCACGCACTTTCATTGGAATAGACGGAAATAATTTTAATTTATCAGTAAAAGAATAATATTTTCAGTGAAATTTTGTATATGATTTTGTTTTCATAAAATATGAAATTTGATGACACCATTCAATGTAAAGCCTGTATTCTTTCTGATCAATATCAACCAAATTCATCTTTTTTGAGAAAACCGATGGCTGGGTTTTTGTGGCATCGAATTGAACCTGGTTACTTTCAATCTAATTCAGAATCACTTCTAGATCCTCATTAAGATATACAACCTCCTGCTGCCGGTGGAGATGTGCATATGCGGCTAATGTCCTGGAATCCAAATGGAATGACGATTCAAATGTGCTGTCGTTAGCACAATAAGTCGTTGATATACAAATAAAAAGAGGGTTGGAGACAATATGGATCCCTGGGAAATACCAGCGTTTATGGTAAAAGTATTTGACAGATATACATCGACGACCACTTTTAGGGAACATTCTTTCAGGAAGCTGAAGAGACAACCCAACTAGCAATTTCGTATTTTACAATAGTTGCGAAAACATTTCGGAGAAACAAATTATGAAACTACATTTCCCCCAGAAATGTTTTCAATGTGTTTATAAAACTGCTATGAATAGGAAATTGGCACCGTTTCATAAAACATTATAGTTATTATCAATATTTTGTAAGGCCTTCTACAAACACTACAAAACAGTTTTATAAACATTTTGGCAGTTACTATAAAATTTGTCTATCTAATATAATCAATTAGCATTTTGGAAGTGATTATAAAATACTAATAAAATAAAACTGTTGCAACACCATGGAATTATGAAACAATTTTGCTGCTTGGGATACACAAAAATGAACCGACAAACCATAGGCATTGAAGTATGGCCAGCAAACCCTCATACACACGGACAAGTACCTCAGAAATATCAAGCACAAGAGCTCTTTGCTCTCCATGTTTCTCGATTGCTTTATTATGAATGACATACGCTAGAAGGTCGCCTGTTGATCTTTTGCTTCCGAAAGCCATATTGATGATTGCTCAAGATTTTTAAGCCAACGAAACATTCCAGGATATGGTGGTTAATGGCTTTCTCCATGATTTTTGATATAACTGATAGCAAAGCGACTGGTCTATAGTAATTTGGAAGATTTTTCTAGCTCTTTGCACGCGAGTAATCTTTCATCAAGAAGGAAAAACCGCTTTCTTGTAAGACAGGTTGGAAAGTCTGCAAAATACTGGTGCGAGTTCATTTACGCACCTTTTGAGAACGATAACGGGTACTCATAATCCTCATCACCTTAATGGTTCATCAAGTTGTATATAAGAAAAAGTGATTCAGCTGTTAGATTCAGTTTTATTCATATCCTGAAGATGTCTACGTGGTTGGCGAAAAGCGTTTCGAGAGACAGTATTGTCGTTCTGATGTGATGGAAGTGTTTTCATTATATTCATTGTACGCCAAAGGTTCTTCCCATTAACGAGAATGTATCCCGATCTTTTCAATCTTTCACGAACGGCACTGCAATCGCCAAAACAGATGCGATAGAGCGACTCAATCCTCCAGAACCACTCGGAGCAATTTCTCGTTGAAGTGGCACACATCTAAATCGGATCAAACACTCCAATGAATCACTCGTTTCACAGTTTCACCCGTTTCCGTTGTTTTGATCGAACTTTCCTTTTTTCCAGCACTTAACACTGAAAAATGGTCGTCGACAGGAGCAGAAGGAGCCGTAGAAGTAATATACAATCAAATAAAATACAACGTACTCTGCCGAGGGAAAAAGTGGATGGAACTTTTAGAATCACTTAGCTGCTTGGGCGGAAACATAGGAATTGAATGGAAATCCATGTGGATTATTCTTTCGTCTTTCATTTCGCCTACGTGATTTTTTATTTTTCAATCTCTCAATGACACGAGTTCGATTCGACCAGCAGAAGCAATACAGTTGAGGACTGAGTTTGTTCAACGCAAAGATGAAGGAGTTTGAAAACTCTGTTGGTATTGATTGATTCCGTTTGTTTGATGAGAACGACAATGAATCTAGTTTCTCCTTGTCAAATTTTGGAACCTTTGTCTGGAAACAGAAACAGTTACATAAAGATTACTTCTGTTTTCATTGATCTCCTGGTGAGTTTCGATGTTGTGAGTTTGTTCATCAACGTTTCGGTTGATGAAACCCTAAGAATTATAAGAACTGAATTAGAAAATGGGCTCACCCTTGATGATATCAACCACCAGCTGATCACACGGAAGCCTATATTGAATTTGACACAGACGTTTTATTTGAAACCAGAATCCAAAAATAATTCATTCGTCATCTTTCACCGAACATCACCGTTTGGATCTGCCATAGTAGATAGTGCTAAACATTTTTTTTTGCTGCACACTATCGTGAAAATTCTTGTTTTTCTTGAATGACTGAAACCTCAAGTTCTGTCAATGCCATAGATGACATATGTTGGATGTAACGCTTGAAAGGTATTAAGAAAGAAGTTAGAAATGTAAAAGAAAATAGAAATGAAAGTCTCCCATTATTGAAATATAGATTGGAAAGAGGAATCAGTAGAACTACTCACAAAACTTAAAAATATCATGGTAAAGTAAGATTTGTATATGAAATTGATGACACCATTCAATGTAAACCCTGTATTCTTTTTGATCAATATCAACCAAATTCATCTTTTTTGAGAAAACCGATGGCTGGGTTTTTGTGGCATCGAATTGAACCTGGTTACTTTCAATCTAATTCGAAATCACTTCTAGATCCTGATTAAGATATTACAACCTTCTGTTGCCGGTGGAGATGTGCATATGCGGCTAATGTCCTGGAATCCAAACGGAATGACGATTCGAGTGTGCTGTCATCAGCACAATAAGTCGTTGATATACAAAAAAAGAGGGTTGGAGACAATATGGATCCCTATGAAATACCAGCGTTCATACCAGTATTGTCGTTCTGATGTGATGGAAGTGTTTTCATTATATTCATTGTACGCCAAAGGTTCTTCCCATTAACGAGAATGTATCCCGATCTGTTCAACCTTCCACGAACGGCACTGCAATCGCCAAAACAGATGCGATAGTGCGACTCAATCCTCCAGAAGCACTCGGAGCAATTTCTCGTTGAAGTGGCACACATCTAAATCGGATCAAACACTCCAATGAATCACTCGTTTCACAGTTTCACCCGTTTCCGTTGTTTTGATCGAACTTTCCTCTTTTCCAGCACTTAACACTGAAAAATGGTCGTCGACAGGAGCAGAAGGAGCCGTAGAAGTAATATACAATCAAATAAAATACAACGTACTCTGCCGAGGGAAAAAGTGGATGGAACTTTTAGAATCACTTAGCTGCTTGGGCGGAAACATAGGAATTGAATGGAAATCCATGTGGATTATTCTTTCGTCTTTCATTTCGTCTACGTGATTTTTTATTTTTCAATCTCTCAATGACACGAGTTCGATTCGACCAGCAGAAGCAAGACAGTTGAAGACTGAGTTTGTTCAATGCAAAGATGAAGGAGTTTGAAAACTCTGTTGGTATTGATTGATCCCGTTTGTTTGATGAGAACGACAATTAATCTTGTTTCTCCTAGTCTTGGAACCTTTGTCTGGAAACAGAAACAGTTACATGAAGAATACTTCTGTTTTCATTGATCTCCTGGTGAGTATCGATGTTGCGAGTTTGTTCACCAACGTTTCGGTTGATAAAACCCTAAGAATTATAAAAACTGAATTAGAAAATGAGCTCACCCTTGATAATATCCACCACCAGCTGATCACACGAAATTCCATATCGAATTTGACACAGATGTTTCATTTGAAACCAGAATACAAAAACAATTCATCACCAAACATCACCTTTTGGATCTGCCATAAGATAAAATCAGTGGTGCAAAGCTGAATCACGAATGTAGGTACTGCTAAACTTTTTTTTACTGGAGACTATTGTGGGAATTTTTTGTTTTCTTGAATGAATAAATCCTCGAATTCTGTCAATCCTATAGATGACATCTGTTGGATGTAGCGCTTAAAACTCCCTGAGTTTTTTCTTGTGAAGGATCTGCAGAAAAATGTTTGGAGACATATAAGCAAAATACCTCACAGAGGTTAGTATTTCAGATGCTTTCCGTTCATCTCGCTGCAAGACCATGCTGAAATCAGTCGAGGAGGTCTCCTACCGACCGCTTTTTAGGTATTAACTCTCATCAGAGCACAAAAGATCCGACGCAAGCAGCAGTGTGCTTGGAACTCGATCAATAACACCACAGCCATCTTGATTTCAAACAGGTTAGAGCCTGGCTCCCTTACCCTTGCAACTGGACTTTGTCAGAAGGAAAATCGGGTCAAAAACTGATCATGGGATGGCGGCATGAATGTCCTCAAACATCAGTAACGCCTTTGGCTGGGGTGTTTAGATGAAGAGATTGTTCATCTTTCAACGGGGGACATGAAGGCCTCATTCGACAGAGTGTCTAGGCCACCTATATCGGTAGAGGTCGTCTACAGCATACTATATAGCTTCACTAACTAACGGATTATCGTGGGTTTCTGCGCAATCAAAAACTTGCCGATTCCTCGACTGAGTGGACTACTGAATGGAAGGCAGCTGCAAATATTTGCGGATGACTTCATTCTGTACGAACCACGGAGCGTTTACAATCATCCGTTTCAACTTGTTTTGCAATTTATCCAGAATGGAGATATTAGACGGAGCCGCTTGTTCCCAGAAGCCTAAAGCATACATGTTGACAGGCTTGAACATCGTTTTGTAGATCGTTAATTTATTCTTTAGGCTCAGTTTGGATCGTCTATTGATCAAAGGGTACAGGCTTTTGATCCGACCTCGATCTTTGCCTTCACGGTTGTGAAGTGCGGGTTCCAGGTGAGCCCACGGTCTATTAGAAGACCGAGGTACCTTACCCGCGATGGCCGGTCGATCTCCCTTCCAGAGATCCTCACTTTTCTAGCCGGAGAAGACATCGTTCTTTCCATGGTTATTGCCTGAGTCTTGTCCGGGTTCACTCGGATTTTCCACTCGAGGTACCAGCGCTCGAGGTCGTCCAATGCATGTTGCATGTAGCTTATTTCGTGACATTCATGTGTTCCATGTGAGTACAATTTATTATCATTCATTCAAAGTAGAACTCATGTGAATGATATCTGAAAGTAGCTGTTTCAGGAGGACTTTCTTTCAGTTTGTGTCTGAAAGTTACTTCTTTGCATGATAGAGTTACTTATTTTCAAATTGATTACTTCCTTCCTTTCTTTGGAAGATTCTCTCATCCATTTTTTTGTATCAGATGGAGTAGTAGAAAGCCAAAAACTTTCTTTCATCGGACTTCCATTGTCTGATATTATATAATTTAAAATTTCTGAACGAACAAATACAATCAAAAATTGAAATGAGTAGCTGGGAATATTGATTGAACCAATAAAAGAAATTATAATGAAATGAAAATGAGCAAAAAAACTGAAAATCTAACAATTGAAAATGAAATAAAAAAATGTCAAACCATGTTACTTCACGACGTTTCGATTGTCAGTATCTACAATTGTGTTCGGGTGATAACGTGAGTATTCCTCCGAGAGATGACTACTTATAGTTTATTCGAACATTTTCACCTATTTCCTCTTCCTTTTCTACGCTTCACCGGTTCGTTGGACAACATATATGCGGGCAGCTTCTTTGAACTCCCTTTTGAACCAGTGTTTCTTCCTGTGAATGATCTCAACATTGGACCAATTGATGTTATGTTGATGTGTCCAAACATGCTATGCTAGCCCGATTTGCTGGTTTCTCCTCGCTGTGTGTTTATTTTCTGCTCAGAAATACAGGCTTTCAATGGCCTCCCAGTTTTACCAATATAGGATCTGTCGAACTCACAGAATAGACGGTAAATGCAATCGCAGTCCGCGTTTGGTTGCCTGGTTTTCGTGAGGCTGCTACGGATGCCATTTCTGGATCTAAAGCCGGTTGGACCCAATTCTTCCCATACTTTTCAACAATCTTCTGATATAAGGAAGGGCAAGCACTGTTCTTTCAGAGTTGTTCTTGTTCATTGAAGGCTATTGCGTATTTTTCGTCTGT
Organism: Leptinotarsa decemlineata; assembly: GCF_000500325.1. Taxonomy (NCBI): domain Eukaryota; kingdom Metazoa; phylum Arthropoda; class Insecta; order Coleoptera; family Chrysomelidae; genus Leptinotarsa; species Leptinotarsa decemlineata. Next base: position 31,344 of record NW_019293587.1, on the reverse strand, counting down.
AATAAAATGATTCGACAAGTGATAGATAAATTAGAAATCGGCGAGAATATCAACTGATTTCATTTCATCCGTATCTATCATATACACGACATTATTGGGCTTTTGACTGATAGTATTGATTTTAGTAGGCTGCACGAACTTATTCATGGTGAATAAGTTGATACTGAGATCTCCAACAAATTATAATGGATAACATTTGGATGATACATTCAACACTGTATTAGTTTCTGTAGGTTGGTAGAAAAATCCGAAAAACATCATTTTCACCAAATGTTTTCACAGATATCTAGATGTATCCAAGACATTGCTTCATTTCTACAAACACTACATTGGATGTAGTCAATTGCGCCATGTGAATAACCACAGCACCTTCACTGCCATATTTATGAGCTCTAACAAGTTGATAGAAACTGAAAAAAAATCGTATCATTGAAGGTAATGAATTATTTAGGTCGGTAGCCGGACGGTTCGGCGTGGTTGCTTTGTTCACTCTCTCAATCGACCGATGTGGTAGTCGGTGGTTCAAGCCGCAGACTAAACGATCGATTTTCACTTGCTATCGTCCAATCCGTGTTTGGAATCACACGTTAAAAGGTAAGACCTCGTTAGTCTTTAGCTCGCACAAGTTTCGACTTCTGAGGGTTGTCGTTCATACGGGTGCGACAGCTGTTCAACGGAAAAAACATATTTTGACTTATTTTTTTGTTTTTAACATTCCAACTCTCCGAATTCAGTGACTAATGACTCCATATTTAGATTTCTTTTCATCGAAATCAATTACAAAAAAATCTAATTTTTTTTTCATTCTCCAAACTTGAGCTTTGTCTTTATATGAATTTGTGTCACTTCTAGTTCTGCCTGCTTTCAGTTTCTTCTTCTGTTTTCGATAGGTCGATGGATCTGTAGGATCTCTACCAGTCACTTTACCAGTGACAATTAGAATCGGAAAGGAGGGTCATACATTCTCTTGGATGTTAGATTCGTAGGGTTTCTTGATTCTTTTTTGAAAATATAAGAATTTGGGGAGAATGTATGGTGGGCCCTGGATCACTGATCCGCGCATTACTTTATTCAGAATGATAGTTTCCTTCGTTTTTCATTCTGGTTTTTTGATTCTTTATCATTCTCCATTATTTTTTTTTCAATTCATTCAGTCTTCCGTCCTTCAGATCTAGTGTAAGTAATCAGTAGTTCGAATTCTTGTTTCGATTGGTTTATTTCATCTATTTCAACTCGAAAAAGTCAGTGTACGGTTCACTTCAGTTCACGCATAGTATTTAGTAGTAAGATTGATGTTATGACCTTCAATTTCCGTATTAATGAATTTTTTACTGTGATTCTTCTACTGTCAATGCATACATTTTTCGGCTTTTTTCTTATAACTTACCTTAAGTTACATTATATCAGTTNACTGCCTACGTTTAAAATCTCTAGATCATTTGTCATAATGAACTGTACTAGTGAATGCTCACCTCTTTCATTGGTGAACCCCGGGGTTAGTTGGAGCGCATTGGCGAAAGCAAGAAAACAAAAGAAGGTGACTAAAGAAAAGGCACTGAAAAACATCCTTCCTGGTAACTCTACCAGATGTTATAATGGTCCAGATCGGCATCAGGTCGAGGCATCTCACTGTTTTGTTGGGTGCCACAAATTAAGATTGAACTGTTTGATCTTCCTCTTGAAGATGATCACTTGGTGATCGAAACACGTGTCAAGGTGTTGAAATAACGCTTTTATTTCATTCACCATTGATATAACGATCCTGAGCAATCAGAGTTAGCTCATGAATTCTGTATAAAAAAAATGAAAACGCAGAAAAACATTTTGAATTTTTTTCTCGGTTCGATGTTATCGGATTAAAAAATGATTTAGAGCTATTTTTGTCATTCAATTCAGTCGCTTGCCAACGAAAAACCACACAAATCTCTTGCTGAACCAATTTTCTGAAAGTCCTTGCCAAAACCATGGCGAAACGAGTGAATAATGATTCTCAGATGAAAAAATCTGGTCGCAACGAGCAATCTTGCCAAATGACGATTAAAAGCAGCAAAAAGGTATTCATTATTCCAAAATTATACATTTGGTGGTCCTGAGAGATAATTAGTATATAAAAATAGACAAATATAAGTGCGAGGGGAAACAATAAATAAAAGGAGTCTCACGAAGGTTCGACCTTGGCTCTTATTTTATATTCAATACCAAAGACTAGACAGATTATTCNCACGAAGGTTCGACCTTGGCTCTTATTTTATATTCAATACCAAAGACTAGACAGATTATTCTCTCATGAAGATACGATACTGTGGTATTTTTTTCAGAGAAGTTATTCATTATAATGTTGAAATATCCCGTAATTGTATTCAAATAGTTATCAGAAACATGTTTCGCTATTAATGAATGAATAAGTATATGAAGATAAAAATAATGGGTACTCAGTCAGAAAAAAACTAATCTTTACTGTACTGAGCTTTCGATAATGTTGATTGTCTTTATCAAGGCTACAATATAAAAAGTTCATGCTCAATTACCTAATGTATAATATAAATGTTGAGAACTTATGTAAAATGAGTTGTAACGACGAAATGAATGAAATTTGAAAGATTATCTACCATTTAATTTGAATGATGACAGACACTAAAAAAATGAACTTTAAATGTTCAAGCCAGTCTCGGATATACCTACACAGTAGGTTGAATGAACTTATCAGAAAACAACTACTTCACTGGCTAATACCACGAACGACGTTGGATTATATCCGACAGGCGTCAGTGCAGGAATCTTCACAGAAAATTTCCTGCATATGCAATTGGCAACACAACTGAAAGAGTCGACCTTCAAATTTGGAACTAGCACACTTGCAGACCGGTTTTGGACTCCTTAGCCACTCGTCAGTGCAAGATAGTGGCCGTCAGTTTTTTGCATTTGTTTGTCTGCATTTTATTATTATTATCGTTATACATATCCTCCTACCGAACTGAAATGTCTTTTATGTTTGTCTGTCTGTTGATATGTTCATAGTTATGATTGTTGTTTTTATTATAGTGTAGAATTGTTAAAAAATGTATATTGAATAATGAAAAAATTGCAAGGAATGAGAATCCTTTTTCAGACTCTTCACAAAAAAAAATCGAACTGTTGAATCAAAATTTCTGAAAATTTTTCATCAGCTATTTTCCTGAACTGTAAAAAACCGAGAATAATGTTGAAAAAATGAAATGTTTAGAAAATTGTTTCGAAGCAACTCCAAATTATCATTTTTCAATATCAGTTTTTGGGAAGAAAAACTTTTGGGCTTTGTATTTCTCCCCACATAAAAAAATGTGGAAACGACTTTCACATAAACATTGACTTGAGAGAAAATTACTGTCGATAGAACTACTCTCACATCAACATTGAATTATCTGTTGAAATCTGTTGAAATGTGTTTTTCTTTAACCTGGTATCACCCTCCACTCAAAAGTTTAAACTTGTATGAGCTTAGGATTAACGAGATCTTACCTTCAAATGTGAGATCCGTTTTAATGTCCTGATTCGATTCCATAACGAATGCTAGCAGTGAAAACTGAATAGGTGAGAGTTATTTCCGTTCAACTCAATCTTTATATAAAAGTTTCCGTCCCGAATTTTTTTTTCCGTGACATTCAACGCTCATGTGAAAGAGGTTTTCCTTTCAGATTGTATCCAAAGATAACTTTCATGGTGGCCTTTGTACAAAACCGAAAAGCTTCTTTTTTAGGGTGAAAAGAAAAAGGTGAATTCGAATGATGATGAAAGTAATCGACGATCTTGCGAGATTCAGAGATCAATCAAAAGTCACCATTTTAGTACTGCTTGATCAAAGTAAAACTTTCCATTTAGTTAATTTCGATTTACTCATCAGCAAGCTCAAGTTCGCAGGATTCGCTGACATTTCTCTTAAATGAATGACCAGCTATCTCGCAAACCGATCACAGAGGGTCAAACTGGATGATTACTCGAATTCATCCCTAAAATAAACAATCTCTGGTGTACCGCAGGGAAGTATTCAAGGACCTTTGATGTTTCCAGTATTTATTTTCAATTACTCCACTTTCTTATCACATTGTCAAGTACATCTATACGCAGATGATATACAGTTATATTTGTCTTGTCATAACACCGATACGGAAAGTTGCGTGGCCAATATAAACACAGATTTGCACAAAACATTCCTATAATCGGAGAATCATGGACTGAAAATCAATCCAAATAAAACTTTGGTCTCATGCATAGGGTCTCAATGACAAATAGTAGAAACTCAGTGTAACTTCAGGCTCACTCTCGATAACGGAGACATTGACTGGGTAGAAAGTGCTAAAAATTTTAGCGTAACCATAGATAGCTCTTTGTCTTTCCATGAATATGTTACAAACATTTCCAAAGTATTATTCTTCAAACTCATATCGCTATATGAATTCAAGTATCAGTTATCAGAAGAAATGAAACTCAGGTTAGTTAAAACTCTTATTTACCCCCATATCGATTATTGTTGTTCGGTGTATTACAATTTTTGCCGCAATATAACAAGCAGAAGTTACAACATATACAAAATGCTTGCATGCGATTCGTATGCTGTATACCATATGGTGAACATTTTTGTTAAAAATGTAGGAGCTGAATGTGAGGTACGGAGTCCAATATTTGATAAAAATGTTTTTGTTCAAGTTGCTTCAAACTAAAACACCTAGTCATTCATATAGTTCATTAAGGAGACATTCTGACTTACATATGGTCAATTTGAGAATTAACTCATTCAACATTCTTAGGCACCGTACTTCCAAATTTTAAGGATGTTTTTCTTATACAGGGTGTTCCTTAAACACATGCTAATATTCAAGGAGGTAATTCTTAGACCCATTTTGAGGAAAAAACGTCCTATGGTGGAAAATATTGAAATGTATAACTTTTTTAAAAAAATTTGAAAATGTTGGCTACAACGCCCGATTTTGGGAGTCTATTCATTAATAACGCTGACTAACTTTTTCAATGTAGTTGGCGAATTTTCATTTCATTATTTCCTTTTCAATACATTCACTTCGGTAGTTATTGATCTGATTTCGAAAGGAATGCATCAATTGACAAATGAACCAAAAAAAATCGAACAAATTTCTTTTAATATTTTGAAAATTTTCCAAGAATTTTGAAATTCATAATAGCTCAAAAACTACTGCAATTTGAATATCAATAACTATGACTCGATCAATTACAAAACGGGATTTTCTACAATTTTCTTCAATGATATATTTTTTCACATCTGGCAAAAAGTCTGACCTAATGCTTTCCAGAAAGTCAGCCTCGCATATCCCAGCTGGTCTCTCTACGATAAAGAAAAAATCCAGATCGTGAACTGTTCACAACCCGAACCACCGCTCCGGTTTTTTCGAAAAGAGCTTTCCCGCCCGGCGAATCGAATCAAGAGTGCGTGCGACAGTCTAAAAGCGTGACAATCAAGGGTCGCGTCGCGGCAGGCGATGAGATCGAGGCGCGGAGAGAAACTGCCGTAGTTTGACGCGTCCTCCGGCCGGCGAATCGTCTATTCGCGGGCCGCGCGCATTGATCGGACCTGCAACTGCAGTTTGCACCTGATACGGAGCTTCGAAGTCGAAGTCGGAGCTTCGAGAGGCCGTTCAGAGAGGCGTCTTGAGGGTTCCTTGGTAGTTGAAGGGATTGCAGAAGGATGGCTTTGCTTACTAAAATACTGAATTTGCAAAATGTACAACGAATAGATCAAAATACTGAACGAAAGTAATTTTTTTGGGGAAGTAGAATCAGTTTTTTTGTTGTAGATGGTTACCTTTTATATTTCGGGATTAGAGAACAAAAACAAATAATAATCATCGAAAATCAATTTATTGTTTTTCAAAATATTCCCCATGAAGATCTATACACTTATGCATATACGTTTGAACTAATTTTCGAAGCAATTTCGTCACTCTGATTGAGGTATCTTCAAAACATGCATTCTGAATGCAGCAACCGCTTCTTCAGGTGTTGAAAAAGGTTGACCTCTCAGTTTGTTTTTTACCTGCAGGAATAAAAAGAAGTCATTCGGTGCCAAGTCGGGACTATACGGCGGATGACTCATCGAATCATTGTTTTGGGTGCTCAAAAATTCAGTTGTTTGAGCCGGTGTGTGAGAGCTCGCATTGTCATGGTGAAGAGTGATCCGTCTTCGACGGTTGAATTTCCTGATTTCTTGGGAGACAACTGGCAAACTGGTTGTGCACCACTCAGAATTGACTGTTCTACGTTGTTCTAGTGGTACGGTTGCGACATGTTCAGTTTTTCCGAGAAAACAGGCGACCATTTGCTTGGAAGTGCTTCGTGCGCGAACAACTTTTGTTGGATTTGGCTCGTCTTGAAACACCCCTACAGTCGACTGCTGTTTACTTTTGGGCTCATACGCGTGAATCCACGATTTATCACCTATCACGATATCATAGACGTGTTTCGAAGCACCGCGATCGTATTTTTTGAGCATTTTCTTCGACCAACCGACACGAACCTTTTTTTTGAGCGATTGACAAATTGTATGCAATCCAACGCGAACAAATTTCTTTGACAGTCAAATGTTTATGAAATATTGAATGTATGCTGGTCCCACTAATGTCTAAGGTTGTCTCAATTTCACGATAGGTCATATGACGATCTTGCTATATCAGTTCGCGCACAGCATTAATGATTTTCGGAACAACAACTGATTTTGGACGACTTTCATGAAATTCGTCTTGGAGTGAACTATGACCACGATTGAATTCACCATATCATCAATAAACACTGGTCCTTGATGGATCTTCATCGCCAAAATTGAATTAAGTTCATCCATGCATTGTTGCTGAGTTAATCCACGTCGGAAGTTATGAAAAATATTCGCCCGAAAATTTTCACGATTCAACTCCATTTTTGGACCGAGATGAATCTTTTAAGTTACTTTAAACAAGGCCGTCGCCATGGGGAGATGGGGGGAGCCTCCCACCCTACGTTTTCGACTTGAGAAAAAGTTGGGAAATTTTGGGCCGTGAAAATAGAAAAAAATAATAGTAAAAAAATGAATGGAAATTAAAAAAATAAAATTGAGAGGAAAGAAAGGGAGAGGTAATAAGAAAAGGGAAAGAATCGGGAAAAGGTTGGGATTTCCCAACATGCATAACTTGGAGTTCCCATACTTTGAAATTCTGAGTTGTTCGAAAACTCAAAAAAGTTTAATTTCTCCCAAGTAAGATAACAGTCCTGAACAGTGAAGTGACAATTTTAGAAAATTCCTGACTTTTCGCAGTTTTTTCGACTTGAAAAAGTTGGGAAATTTCGAGCCGTGAAAATAGAAAGAGAAAATAGTAGAAAACAATAAGCATAATATTATTAAAAGTGTTGTTTCCTTTCATTTGCATTGAATATTCCTATACATGGTGGATATCGTGAAAGACCAACGACCTTGGTCCATAGAAGAATAATTCCCATTATTATTTTTATAATTACCAAAATTAATTTTTGTTTGTGCATAACCTAACGGGCATAAGCGTTCAGCCAATCTTTGAATAGCTAAGAAAGAAAATTAATATATTGTAGTAGTAACTAATCCCCCGGCTTTAATTTTTTCGAAAGTTGGGAAATTTTGCTGGTGGGGTTGGGAAAATTTGGGTTTCCTTTCCCCCCTGGTATTTCTTTCCGCTACGGCCCTGACTGTAAACACAAATAACGCGCGTTTGTGAAAATGTTCTGACTACGTACGAGCTCAAAAATGTCCAACTTCACGATAGAGCTGTCAGTTGCCAGATTGCAACACTAGGGTTGCCAAATCCCAAAACATAAAAGTCAACCTATCGTATAGTCCAGTCATTATAGTAAGTTCACCTCGGAATTCGAGATACCCAGCTGTAAGTTTGTAACTACTTGTATATTGACACCCTAAAAGTTGTCTCGAAACCTACATGTGTTAGGGTGTAAGCAACTATTAAATTTCAAGGTCAAAGGTCACAAAAATCGTTTTTTTGCGCTTTTTTTGGAAATATCTCATTTGCTATGGGTTTTTTGCTATTTGTATTTATAATCATTATTGTAGAATACAAAATTCTCTACAAATTTTGTTTGAAAAAAATTTTTATACGGTGAACCGTTTTCGAGATAGAGGGCGGAGAGCGCGCGGTCACAGCATCACTTCAGGTCAACCGGTGCCTCCGGTCGAA
>NW_019293587.1:0-22401 GCF_000500325.1 Leptinotarsa decemlineata | reverse complement strand
AATACAAATAGCAAAAAACCCATAGGAAATGAGATATTTCCAAAAAAAGCGCAAAAAACCGATTTTTGTGACCTTTGACCTTGAAATTTAATAGTTGCTTACACCCTACCATATGTAGGTTTCGAGACAACTTTTAGGGGGTCGAAATACAAGTATTTACAGACTTACAGCTGGGTATCTCGAGTTCCGAGATTCTTACCTAATTTAAGCTTAAATGACTGGATTAGTATGTATGTGTGACTAGAGCAGTGCTCTTCATCAGACAACTTTTCTGCATGAAAATAGTATTACTCATTGAAAATGAAAAAAATTATATTACAAGTTCAATTCTTTATTTTTACCCCGATATGACAAAACGACTGGACAACAAAGTGTCAATTACCTGGCACCAAGAATATATAAGCAAATACTTCATGAGATTCATCAAAAATTCTTCAACTGAGTGGATTCTGAAGACGAGATGTGATATTTTTTGTAATATGAGTTTTTGGAAGAAAAAATAGAAGGGTACCTCCTGATTATGTCATTTACCGAAGTGTGAAATTTACTCTCCATGTAACTTATTGAAAAACCCAAATATGACTCTACCTGGATGTGTCAATCACGTACCAGCAGTTTGAACTGCTTCTCTGATTTTTCTTTTTCAATTTTTGTTAAAATGTGTTACATTGTGTTGTGAGATTTGATCTCATTATGCAAATGAACATTATTATTATTTTTATTATGATGGTCATATATGATTTTTATCTCATATGTATGCATTATATGTATATTTAGTTGAAAATTTCACATCAATTCTACATCTTCTATGCAACCATAACTTGTGAAGTGAAGTATCTATAAAACTATTGAACATCTTTATTCAATAATGAAGTTATCACAAAATAATTGAAACTTGTTAAACTGTCCATACATTTTTAGAACCCCTAACATGAAAAATGATAACCCTACCTTCCACTTGGGTTGATCCCGTACATAAAGCGAATACCAGCGAGTGGTACCACAGCTGCCTGAACCTCTGTGTATGTTTTTTTTGGCGAGTGCAATTGGCTTGGGATATGGGAAATGAGCCAACCAGCCATTGGATGCCTACTTCCACGTAGCCCCGCTGGATACGGAAATGACAGAATCACTTGTGGTTTCATTATTCCCCAGATGAATGGCATCCCAACGATGGCCTTATCCTAAGGTCTGTGTATCCGTGCCGAGAGGATGAATGACACTGAGCTTATCAGCAGTCTCTACGGAACCTTCGAGATACCGGGCGCCTCTTGTAGCATCGCCTTGTCACGGTAATGCGTGGATCTGCCGTGATTGATCTTCTCTCCTTAGCTACTCGTGGGACTTTTATGGACAGAGTAAACTTGAAAATTCTTTCTGACGCTCCCTGTAAATTTAGATCAGGAGCGAGTCTACAAAGGACATGGATATCAAGCTTACGATTCCAACTGACCTTCCTGTAAATTTAGATCAGGAGCGAGAGCTTCTCAACTCTCCAACTCCTGATCCAATAACTGAACCTAGAAAAGGTTTAGTGGTGCAGCTAGGAAACGACTGAGTCGTCTCCTCAAAAGCGGGTTACCTATTGAAACCGCCTTGCATTAATTTCCTGAGCGGCGTACACAGAATTTGTATCAGGTGGAGAAAAAACCCCCATGAGCAGGTTAGCAAACATTTGCGCCCAATCGATGATTCACCAAAACCATACGCGAAAAATGCACGGTTGATTCTAAGGCATCGACAGGTGTAGCTGACGTGCAAAAACCCTCATTTGAGAACGTTATCGCGGGTATCAAGGTGGTAATCTTGCACCTTGACTATCCGACTATCTCATTAACGACGAAACAGCAGAGCATATACTTTGTGCCTACCCCGCTGGAGACTGAATTAGGTTTTTAGAGTTCGACAGAGCCTACTATCCGACCTGAAAGACCACTCACCATACAAACGAATCGGCTTCGTTAAGAAGCTGGGATTATTTGGTCGAGTGTGAATAGGTGTGCGCCACAATAAACCCCTGCGGGTTGTGGGGAGGGTCGAATAGATCCACTCACTTTGGACCTGACTTTACCTTACCTGAATACCAGCGAGTAGAAGCCTATGTGAGAAACAATAATGATGACTATGGCACCCCCGGAAACAAGAGACATAAAGCCACCCTTTTGTTTTATATGGATAATATAAAATTTGTCGTTTTCAAAAAACACACTCGGATGTGAGATTTTCACTTGAAAGTTCACAAAACCGCGAAACGTGTTTTCTAGCGTCACAATACTGTGGAAGAGTATACTCATGCTATCGATATAAAATTCGAAATAGACAAATGTGCCTCTTCTACTTCGAATTGCAGAAAAAACGGCTTCATTTGGCGAAGGCAAAAATGTTCTTCTAACGTACCGGATCACATCTCCGCCATTCGCCAAAATGGTTGTTTCATCCACCGTATTCTTCAGACTTGGCCCCTTGCGACTTATTTTTGTTACCAAACTTGAAAAAGTCACTCGTCAAGCAGAAATTTGAGGCGAATGAACAGGTTATCGCCGCCATGGAGGCGTACTTTGCAGACCTTCATGAAACGTATTTTTCAGACGGGTCAAAGGAGTTGGAGCATCGCTGGGTCAAGTGTATCTAGCTAATAGGAGATTGTGTTGAAAAATGAATCGTCACTTTTCCAAAATTTTCGTTTTCTTTTTTATAGACAGAATACTTATTGGACCGCCCTCGTATTTTCTTTTGCATGTTTACAAACAATAACAATTGTTGAGTGTGAAGAGTACAAATATTTCTCTAGGATCCACTCTATCACTTTAGGAATGGTCTTCGAAATAGATCCGAATGTTGAAGAAAACTATAATTGTTTTCAGCAGGTTTTTCCTTTATAGGAACTCTACCAAAGAATGTCCCAAGCGAAAATATTTTTCAAATCGTAAATGAATGATGAAGAACGGAAGTCAAACATTGTACTGAAAATAGCGAACTATCGTAATCTATACCAGACTGTAAGGTCAAAGTGATATGATAGCGCGGTTTGTATTTCTATTGTACATGGTTATTCACATAAAATAGCCTCGAGAAGATTTATTTATATTATACTGATCAGAGAAGTTAGGAAAGTAGTGACGCGTTGAATATATTTTCATTTTCACCAGTCACGTTTTCGCAACTCAGTTCAACCGTAAAATATTCATACCCGACAAATTTTGAAAACATGTTGAATATTTTTCAACAATGAATAAATAACCCAGCTTGAAAGTCATCGGATTTTTGAACTCTCTCACCAACGTCATCGTATTCAAATTCTTGTGGTTGACATTTGACCACAACATATCAATATATTTATTGAAATTCTCCTTTTATCTCAGTATGACATATTTGAACTTTGGCAGAATTTTGGCAGCTCAATTGTGGAGGATAGAATGTTTCTTGCTGTTTTTCTAGGATGTTAACGTTCAAAAATCTGGAAAATAAGTAAAGCTGAGTTAATGAAGAATCAGCTGACCTGCAATATAGAGTAAAGTGGAAAGTTCACCTTACAAAAGGAGGGAGAAGAAAAAGTTTATGATTTACGAAATGAGCCGTGAGAATCACGATGGAAAGTGTGTTGGTCAAACTGAGCGGGCTAAAATAGGTCCCTAAAAAAACATGTATCACATATTCAGTCCCATGAACCAGACGAGTTTATTTAATGTGCCATAAAGAATGGTTACAGAATGAGTGAGAAATGTTTGAAATTTTTGAGACTCACCTATCAAGTCGTTAGACAGTAACGAATTGCATTCGCAAAGTTTGACTAAAAATTGGATATTGAATGAAAAAAAAAATAAGTTGAAACATAAGACATCTGAGGAATGTTGAATATGTACCTACATTTCACTGCTTTCTATTGACCATTCAACTTGTAGGACCAATTCATGGATACGACTTCTGTCTATTATAACTCTTCAGTGATTTATATTACACAATAATATACACTTCTACCCCACTATAGCAGATTCTCTATTGATTTATATATTTATATTGGTTTGATTTTCTGATTACGAAGATTCTATTGCGTTTATTATGTTCTTTTCCATTCATTTATTAGGACATGAAAATTGGAGATTGAGTATACATAACATGCTGTTGTGACTGGTGGCTGAGAGAGCAATTCACGTTGGATTTGAATTGCTTGGGCGAGAATTCATGAGCAGTGGACTGTATAGAATTGAAATATATATACAAATGTATATGGCCAATGACAAAAATCTCACACACTCACCTTAGTGGTTGACTTCCATGTTTGCTGTCGGAATCCTTTTCCAGGAGCTCACGTATCGCATCCACAGCAGTATACGACCAGACTCTAACAGCTTTTCCGAAAATGTTCACGAGGAAACTATTGGAAACGTATATACACGCACAGTAAAAAGTATTTCTTTAAAAGAAAATCATAGGTTGCTTTGAAATTATTTTCTCTATTGGAAAAACTATTACTTTATGCCAACATCGCCATCTTCCACCAGAAAATCACACTTTATTTAACAAAGAAATCAGATTACTTGGCCTCTCAACGACATCATTCGTTTGATTATATCNAAGGGCTGAGCACCATACATGCTGAGGTGTGTACAGGTTTCTGGTTTGGAACAGTGTTCCAAGCTTTTGAGAAGCAGCCTTTGCAATTCTAGCAACTTAGCTTGATTGTTCCAAGAAATATTGGTGTCCATTTCAACCTCCAATAAACTTATCGAAGCAGAAAGCGGAGTTGTCTGTCATGACACTATTGTAAACGGTTCGGAGACATTTACCTTTTTGGGGACAACTGATGCCTGGGTTTTCGTGGCAATGAATTGAACCTGCTCACTTTCTCCCCAATTCAAAATACTTTTAGATGGTAATTGAGATATTCAACTTCCTGCTGCCGGTGAAGATGTGCCTCCGCAGCCGATGTCCTGAAATCCAAATGAACTGACTAGACGAGACAAGTGTGCTGCACGTCGTCTTGAATTCATTCAGGTTGGAGCCCAGCTCCCTTACCCTTTGGCTGTTTTTTGTCGAAGGAGGAGAAATGGGTTCATGACTGAGGGGATGTTGACGGTATGGAGTCCTCAGATATCAGTACCGCCCTTCACGGGGTACCCCTACCTGGCTGGGGGGGATGGATGAAAAATCTATTCGTCCGTTAACGGGCGACATGAGGGCCTCATTCGACAGAGTGTCGGGGCCTTCTATATCGGGAAGGGTCGTTTACCGCATAATCCATAGCTTCCCTAACTAATCACAAGTGTACTGGTCGTCAGCAAAGCAATATATTGGATTCTCATTTTTTTCCAATAAGTCGTTGATATACAATAAAAATAGGGTTCGGGACAATATGGATCCCTTCGGAACACCAGAGTGGTGAAAGTATTCATGAGATATCTATCGATGGCCACTTGCACAGAACGTTATTTCAGGAAGCCATAGCTACCTATCGGGCGAGTCCCCAGGAGGCGGATAGGGAAACGGCCAGGGGACTGGAAGCCTTGTCGTCCGGGATTTATTTTCAAATAATATACATATAGATTTTAACATTGTATGCAAAAAAAAAATAAAAACATTTCTGAAAATAAAGGGCGAAGTTCATTTTCTGCAGACAAACGATAGTTTTACTACGAAAATGTTCTTCCACTGTGGCCTTACCGATGGGGTCGCCGGACCCAGTGGAAGAAATAAGTGTAGTGGAGGGAACCAAAACTCCCCAAAAGCCTTCACGAAACATGCCACCGCGAACCAGCCTATCCAAGCTAAGGTGTGAGGAATGGTACCGACAGCTGAATGGCCGCAGGTTGATATGCGGTTACGAACGATCCCTTTGGAGAACCGGCCGAAAGTACATTGTAATCAGCCTTCCTCTGGTAATGCGGGGTTCTGCCAGAGTGACCAACTCTTTTCCTGATAATCGTGGGATCACACATGGAACAAACACAAAAACAGACACAGAAAAAACAAAAACCAATCCCGAGGCTGGACAGAAATCTTCACCCCAATCTATGGCGCTGGCTGGGGATAGACACAAATGTCCACCACAATCTACCACTCGGAATGAAGCTGGACATTGCAGATCACCCCGTGATTCAATACAAAGGACAAGGCGTGAGCGTATTTGCGGCGCCGAGGCCAAAAGGAGGAAGAAAGTGATAGAGGCAGTAGCGGCAGCAACTATTAGTGCACGCTTCCCCTCCCTCACTCCACCTCCAACAGCAAGGGCATCTCCTGCGATGGGCACCAAAAGCTCCGCCTTGAATAAACGCAAGAAACCGGTTATCTCTGCAGGAAAGCGCCCTCACTTGAGCACCTCCACAGAGAGAACCCCAAAAAGCAGCGCAATGACAGTAATGTCGCTGCACATTCCAAAACTTTCACGAAAGCCGCTTTGAGACACCTCAAAATTGACTAAGAGAGTGTGTGTTCGGCGACTCTTGGCCTACACCTGCCGATATAAAGGAGATGTCTCCTAGTGAGCTGCCCGCCTTCCTAGGAAGGACAGTATGGACGATGACCTAGGAGGACAACTCCTCGGGAGGATGTACAATGTGTCACATGTGGCCTAAGTGCTGTTGGTCTACACTCACCCTCCCTACTCTACAGATACAGAGAAGCCACAGCATCGAAGTTTGGCCAGCAAACTCTCATGCCACACACGGTCAAGGGTCTTAGGGGTACTAAGCGCAACAGCTCTTGACTTTCCATGTTTCTCGATTGCGTTATTCCAAATATGGGTGACATACGATAGAAGGTCGCCTGTTGACCTTTGTTCTGAACTATTTCAGTTTATTTGCAGACGTCTAACGAAAACGATAATAAGACCGATATCTTATAAAGGAGTTTCAATATGACGATGCCATGAAGATAATTTTGGTGAATGAAGTATTTTTAGTCAATTCCCCACTTTGTTGATTCACCATGAACATATTGCGATTCAGACTCATTCTGGCATTTTTCAGTTGGTTCATTCATCATCGTTGTCCAAGGAATTCGGTAAACAACAACAATTATGTCGATATAAATAAATTGCCAGAATGTACGGAAACACCACTCAAGCCATGTGCTCGAAAATGTTCCAAAACACTACTTGAGAACGCTACTCGGCTAATTATCCGAAACGACCTTGAGATAAGCACAATTACTGCAGTGTTAACCCAGTCTAACGATGTGCCGCGAATAATTTCAATCGGCAAACATAATTGTCGGATCGTTCTAGAAGCATACACGGTCACGAACATTTTGGAAATTAAAATGAGATTACAAGGACCGTCAAAGGGCAGTAGGAAAAAATTGCACGCAAGGGTATTGGAAATGGTCTCCGTGATTATTGTTAGGGAATGTTTATGGTACTGTCGGAAACAAAGTTATTGCGTTAGCCTGTTGAGTTTCACTTTTACATACTCAGGAATATTGTTTTACCGAAAAATGCGGATCGAACTCAATGCAATATGGCAGATTATACATTAGTGTCAATGAACATTGTTGATAATCTAGAATATTGCTTCACTATACGGTTTTGAGCAGAAATAAATAATTGTTTCTTCGATTTTGAATCTTTCTCAGACTGGAAAATTATTGTATTCAGAATAATAGATGATTTGAGTCAAACATTTCATGGAACTAACCGGTACCTGACGGAAATCCAATATAACGTAATAAAAACACAATTTAATGTGGGATTTCCAATTGTAAGTTTCCAAAACCGCAAAATGTGCTTCACTATACAAAAAAATCTTCGGGCATTAAAATACAGTATTGTAACGCCCGGAGATGCCGAATACAGCGCTCAAAGGTGCTATTATATAACGAAAGCTATACAGTAGCCTCCCGAATATACCGCTTGAAGATGCTATTTTATAGCTTAATCTTTAGCTTCCGCTATACAATAGCATATTCGCGCGCTGTCTTCGAGATGCTATTGTATATCACACCACATCACAATATAGTATTGGGACGCCCGTAGGTGTTATCGTATACTGAAATCAATACAATAGCATCCCGAAAAAAGCGCCCGAGATGCTATCGTACAGTGAAAGCTATACAATAGCATCCCGAAGATAGCACTCGAAGATGATATTATACAGCGAAAGCTATGCAATAGTCTCCCGAATATATCGCTCGAAGATGCTATTGTATAGCTTTCGCTATAGCTTCCGCTATACAATAGCATCTTTGAGCGCTGTCTACGAGATACTATTGTATTTCTTCCACTATATGATAGCATTTTCGGGAATTACAATACAGTATTGTGATGCCCGAGGATATTATCGTATAGTGAAAGCTATACAATAGCATCCCGAAGATAGCACTCGAAGATGCTATTGTATATCTCCCGCTATAGCTTTCGCTATACAATAGCATCTTTGAGCGCTGTCTTCCTGATACAATTGTTCATCTTTCACTATACGATAGCATTTTCAGGCATCACCAAAGCTGTACAAAAGCATCCCAAAGATGCTATTCTATAGCTTTCGCTATCACAATACAGTATTGTGATGCCCGAGTATATTATCGTATAGTGAAAACTATACAATAGCATCCCGAAGGTAGCACTCGAAGATGCTATTGTATATCTTCCGCTATAGCTTTCGCTATACAATAGCATCTTTGAGCGCTGTCTTCCTGATACAATTGTTTATTTTTCACTATACGATAGCATTTTCTGGCAATACCATATAGTACTGTGACGCCCTAAGCTGTACAAAAGCATCTCAAAGATGCTATTCTATAGCTTTCGCTATCACAATACAGTATTGTGACAACCGAGGATATTATTGTATAGTGAAAGCTATACAATAGCATCCTGAAGAGAGAGCCCGAAGATGCTATCGTATAGCGATTACTATACAATATCATCTCGAAGGTAGCGCTCACAATGAGGTGGTTTTTTGAATACGTTACATGTCTAATCTATAAAATGAAGAAATATATTATAAAATTCACTTGTTATACATGCGCTTCAGAAAAATATCAGTCGGAATCGGAGAAAATTAATCCAAATATCATGAGATGGATCTAGGAGTTCCTCAGGGATTGATTCTGTGGCCGCTCATTTGTTTGTTTCTTATAAATGATTCACCTAACCATACTAGTTTAGATTGTGCAGCTATCTATGTACATATGCAACTAATTCAGATAGTCCTGAAGACTTCGGACTGAGGAAAGAAAACAATCTCAGCCATCTTTTTTTTATTCTTCTTCTTTAATTTCTTCTTCTTCAGTTCTTTCGAGGATTTCAAATCATTCTATATAATATCAGACAATGGAAGTCCGAACTAATAAAATTCATCATGAAACATTTTCAATCACCTTCAAACGATTCACAATAGTTTGAAATTTTCCAAGATGTTCCCGAAGATTCTAGACCACTCAAGAATATTTCATAAAATTTCATAATGTTGCGTTATGTTCTGTGGTGAGGTACTCACAATTGTACTGCACTATCAATCCCTCAAATTTTCGAAAGCACACCCCTCAGACTGAATCAGAAACCTTTTTTGAATGAGTAATTGGCGGATACCACACCATATAACTCCCTTGATCGTTTTATACTGATCTGGTATGTTCCGGAATATTTTGGAACTTTCCTGACTACTTTCAAACATTCCAGAGTGTTCCGGATTGTTCTGGAATATTGTGGAACGCTTTCGATTATTCAGGACTGTTTAACAATTTACTGGAAAGTGGAAATTTTCACCCGTATATCTTCCAAACCACGCTATTCAGGTAAAAACGAAAACCATAAAACCTTTAGCAACACAGAGGGTATTCTGAATTTGTTATAGCTTTGAGTCAGTGTACATGGAAATCATAAAGAGAAGTGTAAGTATCCGGTTCCCTGAAAACAAGAGAAATTGTCGCAAATCAGCAGTACCACTACTTAAAGACGGTACCCAAGTGATCGCCTTTTGGAGAGACCTAAGTACTCGATAGAAGTACAAGACTTTATATGGAGGTGATTTCATCTTAGACAAGAAAATTAACATGAATAAAGGCTGCACTTGATTGCACACTCATCAGATTATTTCATTCAACCAATAGAAACGGAGCTAAACCCAACACCATTGGAATAAAACCAGAGGGTCAAACCATTGATGTAAGATTTTTTGGGGGGACAACTAGAGCACACCGACCGTTACCTCACTATCTTCGATACTACCTACCGCAATTGTAGAAGAAACCTCAGTCATGAAATCCTGCAGACCCAAGCTCAAAAATCCGTAAAATAGCTGACAAGATTACCTCTGATCGTGATATCTTACACTTTTTGAAAAAAAAAGTGGAAGCAATAGATCCGACATTCACATGAATCATACCTTTTTTTTGAATATCCTACATAATCGGAAGTAACATAATTATCAATTCAATGGTGAGCGAGTAGACAACTTTCAATCATATATTTCTTTATTTTCCATAGTAAAAATAGATTATATTGATGTTTCACCATATTACATACGCCAATGAGACTGGAGAAGGGGGAATTCTAAAAGGCTGTTGACCGCAAGTTGAATTTAGATGAAGTATCACTTCACAAAACAAATACACTTTTTATTGAAAAAAAAATATTGGAACCTTGTACCGGTTCAAGGACAATCGAGTATATAAATAATAATTCCATTGCTCATTTTACAATTTCTATGACATCATCACAGGCTGTCATTGAGAACTGTGTTTGAAATATTTAATTGCATATTATCATCCAATCAACATTGAATATTTTCATATCCTCTCTTTATTTTTAGACAAATTGCGGTAAATAAACTGGAAATTACGAACGCAATTAGCTCGCGTTTTACAAAAAATATGAAGATAACCTCGCTTGACAGGTTTTTAGTGAAAGTGTGTACTGAAAAAGTTATTTGATGAATTTTTACCACAATTTTTTACAAACACCTACAACCGGAATTGAACAATATATTGTAATACTCCAAGAATAAGTTTTCCATTTCACCTATTTTAACCTGAGAGTTTGAGAATCCTCACCAGCGATTATAGTCTAGTTCACATGTACTTTTTTTTGTAACATTTTTCAGCCCTGTCCAAAAATTACGACCAAGGTGTCATTCGATTCGTATTTTTGCTTGGATTGAACATGGAGGTGTCTGAAGGAAAAAGTTGAACCAAATTTCAAAGCTAAAATTTGAAAGTGAACTACTGAGTATTGATATGGCCAAAACATTTCACATCAACCTAACATCTTATGAGAGCAATTAACCAAGTTTCAAATTACTGCTTATGAAATATGATAATGTGAATCTCATTAATTCTTCAGTGAATAAAATAAAGTATCCTGGTCTTGGTCTTGGTCGATGGTCATTCGAAATGGGATGCACATATCGATTATTTGGAAAAAATACGTAGTGATTCATATATACTGAAATACAGGACACTCTACCTGAATATAGCTCAAATGCGCATGCTATACTATACCTTGTTCGAGACTCAACTCTACTGTGGAATAGTTACCTGAGGAGCAGCAAGTGCTTCTCGTACAGAAACTCTAGAACGGATACAAAAATCAACTCTGAAAATAATCACAAATAAAAAACACACTCCACAGAAGCGCTTTATAAGAAAACGTCAACTCTGGAAATGAGGCCCTTCAAACTTGAATCTGTTGAACCTCGTGAAACCTCAACTGCATTTTTCCTCTCTATTATGATTATCTCTAAATATTAGAATTTAGCTCCATGGTATTTTTCCTGCATTCCGATACTTGTACAGCAATAACAACTATTCTCCTGCAACATAGCTGATATACAATTGTCTGCATTGAAAAAATAACCTACGGAGAATATCAAACCCTTTATTAGCCATTTCATTCCATATGATTATCAGTTCTTTGTTTACAAGACACTATCGTTTTATACACTATACGTTTTATCATCTCGGCAGTCTGGTATTTTTATGTTCGTAATTACAATCGCAAATAACAGAAACAAATATTATGGTACACCAGGTCAAACCCCTATGCTACTTTGAGATGAGTTCAAACTCAAATAAACAATATATTCTTCATACAGTTGTAACCTAAATATTGCATGGATGAATCAGATTTTATTGATTGATTATTACTACGAATATCCATCCGTAATAATAATAATAATATTTATTTGCCTTTCAATAATGAACAAACTGAGAAACACCCTTTTTTTTAAGTGAAACAAACAAACCATGAAGAAATTGAGCTACAGATTACATAATTCCAACCACATACATCGTCCACAAATATTTGTACATTGTGGTAATATGTATTTTTTACATCAACACATTGGCGTATGTGTGCTGACATTATTTTTGAACATATTATTGCCACCGATTGATATCTGCTGGAATAAAATAATATATCAGAAGAGATAAGTGTAACATTTTTGAAAAGTATTTTCTGTGATATTTCCATAGAGGTTGCATCATTTTTCTGGCAAATTGCATAATGTTCAATTTATTCAAGTTCATGTTTATTTTTGTGTTGCCTTATGACGGTTTCGAAGAAATGAAGTTGCCATATGTCCAGAGTTGATGTTTCCTTATATAGTGCTTTTGTGGGGTGTGTTTTTTATCTGTGATGTATTTCAGGGTTGATTTTTGTATTCGTTCTAGAGTTTTTGAATGCGAAGCCTGCTCCGCAGGCAACTATTCCACGGGAGAGGTGAGTTTTGAACAAGGTATATTATAGCAAGCGCATTTGAGCTATATTCAGGTAGAGCGTGATGTATTTCAGTCTATATTAAACACTACGTATTTTTTTTACCAAATCATCAATGTGTGCATCCGATTTCGAATGAGCATCTACTTACCAAGACCAAGATACTTTATTTTATTCATTGAAGAAATAATGAGATTCACATCATCATATTCCATAAGTAGTAATTTCAAACTCGGTAATTTGCTAGCATGAGATGTGAAGGTGTTGTGAAATGTTTTGGTCATATTAATACTCAGTAGTTTACTTTCGAACCATTATAGCTTTGAAATTTGGATCAACTGTTTCCTTCTGACAGCTCCATGTTTACGATTTGTAAATGATGTGAAATAAAGTAAATAATGTGATTGATAACGAAAGCTTCTAATCGCTGGTGGGGATTCTGAAAATCTCAGTTCAAAATTGGTGAAATGATAAGTTTATTTGAAGTTTGTACAAAGTTGTCGAAACAAATATTCATCTAATAACTTTTCCAGTATACACTTTTACTGAAAAACAGTCAAGCAAGGCTACCGTCATATTTTTTTTGTGAAATGTGAGCTGATTGCGTTCATAATTTCCAGTTTATAGTACTACTGCAATTTGTCTAAAAATGAAGACGAGGGTATGAAAATAATCGATGTTGATTGGATGATAATATGTAATTAAATATTTCAAACACGGTTCTTTCTCAATGACAGCCTTCAATGATGTCATAGAAATTGTAAAATGAGCAATTAAATTATTATTTATATACTCGATTGTCCTTGAACCTGTACAAGGTTTCAATAATTTTTTTTCAATAAAAAATATTGTTTTGTGAAGTGATACTTTATCTTAATTCAACTTGCGGTCAACAGCCTTTTAGAATCCCCTCTTCTCCAGTCCCATTGGCGTATGTTATATTGTGAAACTTCAATACAACCTAGTTTTACTATGGAAAATATAAAAAATATATGATAAAGAGTTATCTGAAACCTAATATTTCCGTATCCACTCGCTCACCATTCAATTGATGATTATCTCACTTCTGATTAAGTTATATATAAGAAAAATGATTCATGTGAATGTCATATCCCTTGCTTCTATTTTTTTAGGTGTACGATATCAAAAGCAGAGTTAACTGTGTCATAGCTATTTTTCGGATGATCGAAACTTGGTCTGCAAGATTTCAAGATTGAAGTTTCGTCTACGACTTCAGTAGATTTTATCAAATATAGTGAGGTAACGGTCAAAGTGCTTCATTTGTCTCCCCGAAAAATACAATATCAATGGTTTTGGGCTTGACTTACTTTCAGTTGATTGAATGAAATGATCTGATTAGTACGCAATCAAGTGCAGGCAACCAGACTTTGTTCATGTTTATTTTCTCATCACAGATAAAATCAGCCCCATATAAAGTCTTGGTTGGTAACTTTGAGTTCTATCAAGTACTTAGGTCTCTCCAAGAGGCAATCACTTGTGTGCCATCTTTAAGTGGTGCTGATGATTTCAGACAATTTCTCTTGTATTCAGGGAACTAGTTACTTATATTTCTCTTCGTGATTCCCATCCACATCGACCTAAAGCTACAAAAGATCCAGTGTACCCTCTGTATTGCTGTATTGCTGGTTTTCGTTTTTACCTGAAAATCGAGGTTTGGAATATATACGGGCACGAAATATCGCCTTTCAGAAAATCAAAAAACAGTCCAGAATAATAGAAAGCGTTCTACAATATTCCAGAACAATCTGGAACAGATCAGTATGGATCGATCAAAAGAATTGTATAATGTGGTATTCTCCTATTCCTCATTCAAGAAGGTTTCTGATTCAATCTGAATGGTGTGCTTTCGGAAATTCGAGGGACTGATACTGATAGACAATCGTGAGTACTTCACCACATTCCAGAATATAACGCAACATTCTGGAATTTTGTGGAATATTCCTGGGTGGTCGGGAACCTCTGAAAACATCTCGGAAAATCTCAATCTATTCCGAATCATTCCGAATACGGGAACCTGAAAGAGAGAACGAATCTACCTACAGAAATAATTATGAAATTACTAGGATGTTGTGTACGAAACTGTTATTTCCAACTGGAAGACGAATTCATTACACATGATGAGGGACTGCCAATGGGATCGCCATTTTCACAAGTCATAGCCAACATATATATGGAGTGGTTTGAAACTCTGGCCATTGGAGAAGCACACAAGAAACCTCGAGTCTGGTTGGAATATGTTGACGACACTTTCATAATATGGAATCATGGGAATAATGAACTAGACGCCTTCCTGAAACACATCAAGAACGTGAGACCTTTCATCACTTTCACAATGGAGAAGGAAATCCACAACGAATTGCCATTCTTAGACGTTTTGGTGAAAAGAACCGACACTAAGTGGGAAACATCTGAATACCGAAAACCCACTCACATGGGACAGTATCTGAACCACGAAGCTAACCACCATCAATCGACTAAAAGAAAAATCATCAAGAACGTGCTTTCGGGCTCTGTAATACAAAGGAAGGTCTCGAGAAGGAACTAGACATTATCAAACATGATCTTCAAGGGAATAGCTACTCCAAAGCGATGATAGAAGAGACTTTGGCTAAAAGACAGCAGGAGCAGGAGAACCCTTCACAACCAGTGCTTGGTACAACATGGTAATTGGTACAACATTAGAACCTGCTTCAAATCCGGTAACACTATCCGTAGCAGCCTCACGAAAACCAGGCCACCAAACGCGGACTGCGATTCCAAGAATTGCATTTACATTGAATGTTCGCATTGCCGAGCACGAGAAACACACACAGCGAGGGGAAACCTGCAAATCAGAAATAGCAGACCATGTTCGGACCCATCAACACAACATCGAGTGGTCCCACACTGAGATCATACACAGAGAGGAATATTGGTTTAGGAGAAAATTCAAGGAAGCCACATACATGTTGTCCAACAACGTATTCAGCCAATCCAGCGTAGAGATACGCAACATATGGAAACCCATCATCAAGCAAAAAATGGCCAACTCCCGCCAAACGGTCATCTCCCACTGAACCATTAAAGCGGAAAATGGAAAGCGGGGATAAGTGAAAGTACTAGAATGACCCAAAAATAGTTATCTCTTGGAGGAATTAGTCCAGTCATCACCCGAATACGGTTGTAGATACCAACAATCGAAACGTCGTAAACTAACGTGGCTTGAAACCTATTGAGTTTGTATTTTCATTTCCTTTTTTCATTTCTTCATGTTTTTTTGATTCCGTTGTAAGCATCGCGTACGCGCCAGTATGTGTTGGAAAGTGATGTTGGTGTGTTGCGATTTTGAGGAGGAAGTGTTTTATGTGTCTGTAGGTAGTGCAATTTCTTTCCAATTATCTTGTATCTACCATAATGGAACAGATTTCACAAGACTGGAGACTTATACAGTTGAAACATATTTTCATGGGTAAGTATTATAATTGGATAAAACTCCGCTATATCAGTAAGTACGCGTTGTATACGTAGTACCGAAGAGAAAGTGGTAAACTTTGACGGCAACTCTTGATTTTGCTCATATTTTGTGAAAATTATACAAATGCTCCGTAATTTTTCACACATGCATTATTACATTTGTCGAGCTCTGCAAGTGCTGATTTCTTCTTACGCTTCATAATCCCAGTCATGTTCCGGCAATTGTGGACAAACAAAAGCAGAATGCAGAACTTGATCGACGATAGTGATTTTTTAAATTTCATTCACCAGAAAGGCATCTAGTTTTGAAAACTTCATTTGTGTGAAATTACTACATAATTAATTCATTTTCTTGTCTGAGTTGTAATGTTGTTGATATGCTTCGATTTTATTTCATTTGTTAATATTCAGTTTGTCAAGAATATGTCCCTTTTTTATATATGTTTTCTTATTGAATATTCATTTCTGTTTTTTGTATAACACTTTGATCTCTCAAAAGTGTCCGTTTGGAATATGATATTTAAGCGAAGAAAATTTAGTTCTCTATTACTTCTTGTTTTTTATCACATGCTGTTTCAGGAAAATATTAATGATTTGCATTTGCTTCAAATAAACCAATGATGATATGTAATGTATTATTTAGTTTCTTTCCTTACCACTTATAGCTATTCATATTACAGATGAGATACATTGGATTCAAGTAAGTAAATACATCCAAATGAGAGGTACATTTCATAAACAGAAGCATAAGTTCATCTCTGATGAAGTAAATGAGTTTATTTGATTTATGCAAATAGATGCGTTTCAATGAAAAATGCTTCTCTTCAAAGGAAAACAATTAATTTCTCCTTCGGAGATATTTGAATAGTGTTCCATGTTAACATATCATTCTTTCAAAACCCAAAAAAGTTTTGCTCCCAGATTGAATTTTGCTCAGACTAAAGAATGCATACTTACTTCTCTTGAGCTAATAAGATCGTTTCTATTGGAACAATTCCCGTGAAAGTATCTACAGAAAAGGTACTTATTTCCAGTATTTCTTCGATGTTTGGGACCTTCAAGGTTGCAAGTGATGCTCGTGTCTCTAATGAAACGGATGGTTCTTTTCTGCAGGGAATCCAGAAGCTTCAAGATATGCTCAAGGGCTGAGCACCATACATGCTGAGGTGTGTACAGGTTTCTGGTTTGGAACAGTGTTCCAAGCTTTTGAGAAGCAGCCTTTGCAATTCTAGCAACTTAGCTTGATTGTTCCAAGAAATATTGGTGTCCATTTCAACCTCCAATAAACTTATCGAAGCAGAAAGCGGAGTTGTCTGTCATGACACTATTGTAAACGGTTCGGAGACATTTACCTTTTTGGAGACAACCGATGCCTGGGTTTTCGTGGCAATGAACTGAACCTGCTCACTTTCTCCCCAATTCAAAATACTTTTAGATGGTAATTGAGATATTCAACTTCCTGCTGCCGGTGAAGATGTGCCTCCGCAGCCGATGTCCTGAAATCCAAATGAACTGACTAGACGAGACAAGTGTGCTGCACGTCGTCTTGAGTTCATTCAGGTTGGAGCCCAGCTCCCTTACCCTCTGGCTGATTTTTGTCGAAGAAGGAGAAATGGGTTCATGACTGAGGGGATGTTGACGGTATGGACTCCTCAGACATCAGTACCGCCCTTCACGGGGTACCTCTACCTGGCTGGGGGGGATGGATGAAAAATCTATTCGTCTGTTAACGGGCGACATGAGGGCCTCATTCGACAGAGTATCGGGGCCTTCTATATCGGGAAGGGTCGTCTACCGCATAATCCATAGCTTCCCTAACTAATCACAAGTGTGCTGATCGTCAGCAAAGCAATATATTGGATTTTAGATTTTTTCTGATAAGTCGTTGATATACAATGAAAATAGGGTTCGAGACAATATGGATTCCTTCGGAACACCAGAATGATAAAAGTATTCAAGAGATATCCATCGACGGCCACTTGCAAAGAACGGTTTTTCAGGAAGCTGGACAGTCATACACAAAAATGATACGATGAGCCATAGCATCTTCGTGGGTTGGGCTACCTATCGGGCGCGTCCCCAGGTGGCGGATAGGTTAGCGGTCAGGGGACTGGGAGCCCTGTCCTGGAAGCCAGAGCCTTACGGACTCTGCCGCCGGACTCCTGGTCAGTGGCAGAAATAAGTAGGATGAAGGGAGCCAAAACTCCCCAAAAGCCATTGCAAAACATGCCACCGTGGACCAGCCTACCCAAGCTAAGGTACAAGGAATCGTGCCGACAGCTGAATGGCCGCCGGTTGATATGCGGGTACGAACGATCCCTTTTGGGGAACCGGCCGAAACTACACTGTAATCAGCCTTAGTCTGGTAATGCGAGGTTCTGCCAGAGTAACCAACTCTTCCCCTGCTACTCGTGGGAACACACATGAATGAAACAAACACAAAAACATACGCATAAAAATAAAAAACCAATCCAGAGGCTGAACATCAATGCCCACCTCAATCTATGGCGGTGGCTATGGATGAACAGAAATGTCCACCACAATCTAACACTCGGAGAATGAGGCTGGACATGGCAGATCACCTCGTGATTTTATACATAGGCCAAGGCGTGAGCGCATTTGCGGCGCCGATGCCAAAAAGAGAAAGACAGCGATAGTGGCAGGAGTGGGTGCAACTATAAGTGCACCCTCCCCCACTCCACCGCCAACAGCAAGGGCACTTCCTGCGGTGGGCGCCAAGAGCTCCGCCTTGAATAAAGGTAAGAAACCGGCTGCCCCTGCAGGAAAGCGCCCTTACTTAAGCACATTCACGGAGGGAACCCCAAGAAGGTGAAAGAAGCCGCGCAACGACAGTAATGTTGCTGCACCTTCCAAAAGATTCACGGAGGCTGCCTTGAGACACCTCAAGGTTACGAAAGAGAGTGTGTGTTCGGCGAGTCTTAGCCTTCACCCGCCGATATAAAGGAGATGTCTCTTAGTGACCTGTCCACCTTTCTGATAAGGACATAATGGACGATGACCTAGGAGGACACTCCTCGAGACGATGTACAATGGGTCACATATGGCCTGAGTGCTGTCGACCTACATACTGGGTACAAGAGACGAAATACTTCAAAATCATGACTGAGGAGCGTAAAATCGACGATAACGGGATAACAGGGGGCAAATTAGCAGACATACAAAGGTGAGTATTGGAAAAACGAAGAATTGACAGAGATGTTCGCATGAAAATAGTTGAATCTGAGGCGACTGAGGGTGCAGGTTTCGCCTTAGGGGTATGAAGCGGATCCTCAAACGGGTCAGCAACAAATATATGGTACTTAGTCGATTATCGCGAAATCTTTCATTACAATTCGGAGACAAATAACTGATTGTTTCCCTTCACTGTTTCCCTGTTGACCTTCGTTCTGAACTATTCCAGTTTATTCGCAGACGTCTGAAGAAAACCATAATATGACCGAAATCTGATAAAGGAGTTCCAATATGACGATGCCAAGAAGATCATTTTGGCGAATGGAGTACTTTTAGTCAATTCTCCACTTTGTTGATTCACCATGAACATATTGCGATTCTGAGTCATTCTGGCATTTTTCAGTTGGTTCATTCATCATCGTTGTCCAAGGAATTCGGTAAACAACAACAATTATGTCGATATAAATAAATTGCCAGAATGTACGGAAACACCACTCAAGCCATATGCTCGAAAATGTTCCAAAACACTACTTGAGAACGCTACTCGGCTAATTATCCGAAACGACCTTGAGATAAGCACAATTACTGCAGTGTTAACCCAGTCTAACGATGTGCCGCGAATAATTTCAATCGGCAAACATAATTGTCGGATCGTTCTAGAAGCATACACGGTCACGAACATTTTGGAAATTAAAATGAGATTACAAGGACCGTCAAAGGGCAGTAGGAAAAAATTGCACGCAAGGGTATTGGAAATGGTCTCCGTGATTATTGTTAGGGAAAGTTTATGGAACTGTCGGAAACAAAGTCATTGTCGTTAGCCTGTTGAGGTTTACTTTTACATACTCAGGAATATTGTTTTACCGAAAAATGCGGANGGGAGGATTAGAACCGGGAAAAAATTTCTGAACGATCCATACACCACACCCTTCAAGGTCACATCACCTTGACTTCACCAAACAACAACCAATAAAAAAGCAATTAATACGTCATAGTGGTGGGGGGAGGCTTAGAACCGGCTCAAATCTCCTACTGGCAATGTACACAGACAAAATTGCCAACCCTCACGTTTTCCGGGAAATACATACCCAATATTCAGAAAAAATTAACGTTTCGGCAGGATGATTGGAAAATCATGTTGTGAGACCTCTATTTATTGATCAAAATTTAACAGGGGAACTGTATTTCAATATGCTGGAAACTTCTGTTGACCCTCTCATCTCTGAAATCGTCGAAGCGAATCCTAATGAATTCGATATGTATATTGTATTCCAACAAGATGGAGCACCACCATATTACTCTAGACAAGTAATAAATTATTTGGATACTACTTTTTCCGGTCGTTGGATTGGCAGTTGAGGTCCTACAGAATGGCCAGCCCGCTCGCCAGATCTGACACCTTTGGACTTTTTTTATGAGGTTATCCGAACCAAAGGTGAACTTCAATATTGGATATACGGCAGATGATAATAAATATTTGTAGATATATTGACGTTACTGAGTTCGAAAATGTTCGGCGTAAAATATCGGATAGGATGTTCATATGTCAGGAAGTTCAAGACAACCATTGCGAGAATTTTCTGAACTGACCTCAAGCTCATTACCTCATTTTGTAGATGTGTCACAAGACCCCTCTTTCATTCAATATTCTTCCAGAAGGCGCCCAGTCGCCATTTCGAAAATTTCATCTGTCAATTTCACTTCAAAATAAAGTATTCATACATGAATTCCATTATCTCAAATTCCAATTTTTTGAGTTGACTCGTTCAAAAAATGAAAGGGGGGGACATTAAAGAAATGCCCTGTATACTTATTTGAATGAAAATTTTACATTAACTGTACATCTCCTATGAGACCATAACTTGTGGAGTGAATTATCTGTCAATCCATTGAATATCTCCATTCAATAATGAAGTTATCACAAAATAATTGAAACTTGTTAAACTGTCCATACATTTTTAGAACCCCTAACATGAAAAATAATAACCCTACCTTCCACTTGGGTTGATCCCGTACATAAAGCGAATACCAGCGAGTGGTACCACAGCTGCCTGAACCTCTGTGTATGTTTTTTTTGGCGAGTGCAATTGGCTTGGGATATGGGAAATGAGCCAACCAGCCATTGGATGCCTACTTCCACGTAGCCCCGCTGGATACGGAAATGACAGAATCACTTGTGGTTTCATTATTCCCCAGATGAATGGCATCCCAACGATGGCCTTATCCTAAGGTCTGTGTATCCGTGCCGAGAGGATGAATGACACTGAGCTTATCAGCAGTCTCTACGGAACCTTCGAGATACCGGGCGCCTCTTGTAGCATCGCCTTGTCACGGTAATGCGTGGATCTGCCGTGATTGATCTTCTCTCCTTAGCTACTCGTGGGACTTTTATGGACAGAGTAAACTTGAAAATTCTTTCTGACGCTCCCTGTAAATTTAGATCAGGAGCGAGTCTACAAAGGACATGGATATCAAGCTTACGATTCCAACTGACCTTCCTGTAAATTCAGATCAGGAGCGAGAGCTTCTCAACTCTCCAACTCCTGATCCAATAACTGAACCTANATTCCTAATCCTCCTCTAGAAACTGGAAGTGATGCCTGTAACCAAGTTTCGTCTTCGATACGGTTATTAGTAATGAGTTCCAGCATCCTTCTTAATTCGTCATCGATATTTTGTAATCCCTGTTCGTCATGCCAAGTAGGGCTGCACCTCAAAATATACGATAATTTTGGAATGGCTAATGAATTCTTCAATAAATGGAATGCGACATGTGTTGGTAAAATAGATAAACGTCCTGACATGACACAAAGTGATTGTAATTTTTCTTCCAAACAAAATTTCAAGGCATCATCAGATAATGGATCAATAAATGAAGGTCCTACAATATGATTTCCCAATATTTCTGCCCAAATCGTTGATTTTGTCTGGATATTCAGTATGTGTTTTTCGGAAAATGTGAGGATTAGTGTCAGTTTAATAAAGGCAAAGAAACGATATTTCTAGAAATATCGATATCAATGTGTTGTCTTCAGGAAATTATTAAATGTTTCGCCATTTTGTAGTAGGGGAAGACAGAAACT
>NW_019293586.1:8054-31357 GCF_000500325.1 Leptinotarsa decemlineata | reverse complement strand
AGGAATCACACGTTAAAAGGTAAGACCTCGTTAATCCTTAGCTCGCACAAGTTTAGACTTCTGAGGGTTGTTCGTAGGGGTGCGACAGCTGATTAACGGAAAAACAGATTTGAAACACATTTTAAACAGATGTCAAAAATGAGTCACCTGGATATCTTCCGAACGGAAAGAGATTGGAAAGAAAATTGGTAACCAATGATGTGGAAGTGAGCATTCATCATTCCAAAATGATGATAATAATGTTTATTGGTCTAATCTTATCACAAAATATATGAAACTATTAATGTAGAAATAGTAATAGAAGGCTTATGAACAAATAAATTACATAAATTCACTGCTTGTTGATGATATAAGAACGGTATTTTAAGTTTGAAATGTTAAATACTGATACGGCTGAAGAAACTGCTTATTAAAGTATATCGCCCGACACACAAAATCCATGGAAGCATATTTTTTTATCATTGTGATTCTGTGATTGTAAGTGTGTTTGGTGTAGAACAACAAAGCATTTTACAAAGAGAAGTGCAAATAAAGTAGCTCTACAATTTTTTTATGTGAGAAAATCAGTGATGTTTCGTCTTTGCTTTCCTTCGAAAAGTATTGTTTGAAATAACCTTTGTTATTGTGTTTGTGAAATTTTTCCATCTACAGATTACGCTAATGTATTTCTTGATCCTACTTTTCAGGGATCCATCCAGTATTTTCGTAAAAGCATGTATTGTTCATAATGCCATGTTTTAAATGGCTGTGTAAGCACACAATACCACAATTCCTGAAAGTATTCACCAAGATGTAATTTTGTTGGAAATTGAAAAGCAATGCTCTGCACTGAAGAGACTCAGTAGATATTAGAATTTTGGAAAGTTTACAGTATTGATAAATATATATTTTCATTGTGTAATAAAATAATTCACATAAAATAACTACAATCTTAATTACAAGGTGNTGGATTTTGAATTGATTGCTTTAACAATATCTGTAATAAAAAAAGACATGTCCTTATTTGATAAAAAAGGTGATGGTGGCCACGTTGACATTGAATATTCATTATTACATCGTCATAGTACACTTCGAATTCAATAACATTTTCCTTTTCCATTTTTTGATATTCTCCGAAATAACAATTCCATTCGAGAAAAACGAAAAACAGCATTTGTGATTTTCCCCGTATAACTCGAACACGGCGAGAGTCCCCGTAAATTTTCTTCGACCATTGTATTGTTCCCGATGACAGTTAACTTTTTTCCCATTTAATCGTCTTCGTATCTGTTACGGTTATATAGCAATGGTACCACATGATTAAAGTGAATTTTGAGTTTTGCTAACTGATAAAGATTCTCCGAAACGACGACCACTGAAGAATGCCAAGTATAGAAATTTAATTTTTTTCAATCGATTTCTAGTTACTGACTAACTGGACTCTTTAGTCGTAACTTTTCGGAAGGAACTTTTCAGTTTGCCCTTTATTACACTTCAACAGAATCTCCACTGATTCAGCTTCGTTTATATCTCAAACTGTGAAAGTTAAAAAACCAAAAAAACACCAAGAAGTATTGAATCCTCCACAAGAAAAATGTCTTTCAGAGAAAGAGATTCGTGTTTTCGTTTTCATAAGTTCTAAAAGATGATGATGATAAAAATCATTGAAATTTCTTTTCGGACAAGTAGTGGAAAAAAAGAATCCTTTCGAAATGTTATACTGGGTCGAAAGCAAGCACTATTCCCACGCATCAAAACTGCAACACTATTATCGACACTCGTTTCATCAATCAACTTGGCGTCATTAGAAAATAAGTGTCTAACTTAGACTAGATTAGACTAACCAACTCTGGTCCATTCTATATAGTCTTTGACATGACTCTGGTTCATCTCCTGATAACGGCAACTTTGTAAGAGAAAGTGTGTCGTAGAGAGTGTTGCGGTTTTGCATGTGGTAGCAGTGATTGTTTTGGATTATATAGGGTATTTGTTTGAAACTGAGGAAAGAGAGCGCCCTAAGCAGAGATGCGATTAATTCGTTCTTCGCTTAAACTAACATTCAAATTTCGAAGCGATAATTCAATTGAATCGTTGTGTTATCTGAATTATCATTGGGAATGGCAAATTCGGCATTGATATTTTTTTTAAAATGAATAATATTTTTTTAAACAAAACAGAAGCACTACAGGTGGTGTGTACAGTTTTCTGGTTCTGATCAGTGTTCCCAGCTTTTGAGAGGCAGCCTTTGCAATTCCAGAGACATAATTGTGCCAAGCCATATTTGTGTCCAAATATTTCAGCAGAAAGCTGAAATGTCTGTTCTGACATTATTATATCCGGGTCGGATACATTTATCTTTTTGGAGAAAACCGATGCCTGGGTTTTCGTGGCATTGAATTGAACCTGGTTACTTACACTTCAATTCGAAATCACCTCTAGATCTTCATTGAGATATGCAACCTCCTGCTGCCGGTGAAGATGTGCATCCGCAGCCGATATCTTTGAATCAAAATAAAATGACTAGATAAGAGTGCTGTCGTCAGCAAAGCAATATATTGGATTCTTGGTTTTTTCCACTAAGTCGTTATATATAATAAAAAGTGGGTTGGAGACAATATGGATTCCTGTAGAACACCAGCGTTGATGATAAACGTATTCGAGAGATCTCCATCGACGAGACGGCCACTTGCAGGGACCGTTCTTTTAGGAAGCTGGAGAGTCATAAACAAAAATTATCCGAAAAGCCATAGCATCGAAGTTTGGTCAGCAATCCCTCATGCAACACACGGTCAAAGGCTTTAGAAATATCAAGTGCAACAGCTCTTGACTCTAGGTGTTTCTCGATTGCGTTATTCCAAATATGGGTAACATACGATAGAAGGTCGCCTGTTGATCTTTGTTTCCGAAAGCAATATTGATGATCGCTCAAGATGTTGAAGCCTTCCAAATATTTAAAGATGTGGTGAATTATGGCTTTCTCCATGATNATAATTCACGAAACTCTTTTCGTGAAAGCATCAATTAGTGATAATGACTTTATATTGGCTTATTTACGCAGTCAAACCCACACCTTTGCCATAATATGATTGTGAATGGAATCAATTACTGCGAATTGATCCCGTTTCCACATACTGTAAATGTAATTGATTCCTGCAGGAAGTTGCATTTTCCATACCACTGATGTAAAACGTAAGCTGAAATAATGTTATGACGAGTAAGTCGATGTGAAATGGCATATCGCGTTACTTTTGCATTTTCATACAAGAGATGGTTTATCCACACAGATAAAACATTACTAATAATGGATGTACAATTTCATACTGAAGAGCTCTTGAAAGGTGAATAAGCTAGTTCATTTTAGTTCAGCGATATTTTGTGGCTTTATTTTATGACATAATTTTCTGAAATAAAGCATAAAAGATGAGAAGAATCAAGTTTCGACCCATCAACAAATATGTTTTATCTTTANATGAGTTGGTGAGCATCCTAGCTGCATCAAGATTTTTAGGTGTGAACGAAAATCTCACTGAGGGCCAAAATCTGGAAAAAATCGAAGTTGTATACAAGCTTTTCATGAAATTAAAAAATAAGGGGCAATGATGGTGAAATCTCAATACATTATTATAAAGTTCTTATCGTGCACAACATGCAATTTTGGTTCGGGTGATACCAATGAATTCAGTAATCTTATCCTCATTGCCCTCGTTGTTCATTACTTGGTCTTTGAAAAATACAACGGTCATATAGGTTTATTGCGTTTCAGAACATCTCGGTTGTTGATCGTGGCCTATAGGTTTTCATAATTGACTTTTCATATACAACTGCGGTAGGCAATATTAAAGGTATCTTGAACCGACATGTGATCAAAAAACCATATTGAATACAAAAATACGTGCATCAATAATCGACAGGTAATGGTAGATGAAAAAGAAGTACTATTTTCAAAGGTCATTATGTAAACTTCCTATTTGGAAAGATTGATTATTTGATAAAAGCATAATTGGATAACCATTTACTCTACTCATCAAATACCATATTTTTTATTTCTTAATAATCACATTTGATGTGTTAAAATATGTTTTTATCCCGAACGCAAATCGGTCTTCGCCGCTTCAATCAGTATATAATAATAACAACCTGTAAGGATTGTTTTCGGTAATTTTTGCTCGTCAATGAGCTTTTTGTCAATTTGGAATATCTGCAATAGTTTCTGAGATATTCGCAAAATCGAACCCCTCTCTTTCCTTAAATCAAATTGTTTATAACTTTCAATCTATGTATTAGCGTAACTTGAATCAAATCTTCAATTACTTTGTGTAAAATTACGATTGAGATATCCTCAATCATAATTTTCGATGAAGGCGAACTAAAAGTATGTGAACTGGACCAAGATTTCCCTGGTGGATGACCAATTTGTGAGCAAATGGTCATGCCAGGATGGCGGAATATTGATATAATAAATATTGTTTTGTGTTAGGAATATTCAAGTGAGTCAAAAATTGAGGTTATTCAAGAGTGAGTGAGTAAATATTATATACTTAATGTTATAGTGTGTGTTCATTTGTTACTAGCTAGGAAGCATTCCTTATACACATTGATCTTCATTCTGAAATTATCAATGTGTATGTTTTATTAATCGTGCAGCTAATGTGATTTTATTTTCAATAGATAAATAGAAACAGCTGAATAAAAGACTCTGTACATTACTCTTTACTGATAATAACAAAATTCTGTGAAGGTTTATGAAAAATAAAATTAATTTTGAAAAAAAATTATACTGTGCCGCCCATGCCATACAAAGAAACTGCCTACATTCGGTAACTATTTAGTTTTTATGCNTTGCTTTTTGAATGTGCGAGGATCAGGATGAATGAACAGACTCTTCAAATTGTTGTTCTCCTTCAACTGCTGCAGCAACTGAATAAATGCTTCCAAACAGTGCTTGGATGTAGTGTCCAAGGTGACTTTTGCCTTTATTAGACTTTTTCCAAATGAGTTGGTGAGCATCCTAGCTGCATCAAGATTTTTAGGTGTGAACTGAGGGCCAAAATCTGGAAAAAATCGAAGTTGTATACAAGCTTTTCATGAAATTAAAAAATATGGGGCAATGATGGTGAAATCTCAATACATTATTATAAAGTTCCTATCGTGCACAACATGCAATTTCGGTTCGGGTGATACCAATGAATTCAGTAATCTTAGAAACGTCCTCATTGCCCTCGTTGTCCATTACTTGGTCTTTGAAAAATACAACGGTCATATAGGTTTATTGCGTTTCAGAACATCAATTTCAACCAAGAAATATGAATTTTTACGGTCGGAGATAACCACGTCAAAGGTATTTTCTCGGTTTTTGATCGTGGCCTATACGTTTTCATAACTGACTTTTCATATACAACTGCGGTAGGCAATATTAAAGGTATCTTGAACCGACATGTGATCAAAAAACCATATTGAATACAAAAATACGTGCATCAATAATCGACAGGTAATGGTAGATGAAGAGATTAAAAAAACTGCTTGGAATATATAATGCTGATCCAAGCCGCAAGGACAATATTTCAATTATATTTGATAACTTCTGGTCATTTGTTAGGATGAATGCATGTAACTCCTCAAATTATCCTCGTTCACGTTACCTGTTGATAGAAAACCACTTTCCTGGAAATCTGACTCTTGATAACAACAGGCCTCCCCATCTTCGATGGCGTTAAACGCTCAAAAAAGAACGTTTGGGAGGTCGTCAAGAAGGTTATCAGAGCACCTGCAGTTGAATGGGCTATCAAGTCGTTTCAACCCTTCAAATCTCCTGGAGAGGATGGTATACTCCCAGTTTTTCTTCAAAACGGACTAGGAATAATTTCACCTATTCTCATAAAATGTTATAGAGCTAGTCTGGCGTGTAATTATATACCACCCAGTTGGTTGGCAGCAAAAGTGGTATATATACCTGTAGTGAGTCGGAAAGACCCACTCCCTGAATCGGTACGACCAAACACCCTTACATCCTTCCTCTTGAAAGGACTTGAGAGGATACTGGACGGACACATCAGGAGGGTGGCATTAAAATGAATCCCCCTGAATAACCACCAGTATGCTTATCAAACCGTCAAACGACAGATTTAGCATCAAACAACCTTGTAGAGAAAGTCTACCAATCCCTTAACAACAAAGAGATTGCGGTTGCTGTAGTTCTCGATATTGAAAGAGCATTTGACAATGCACTACCTGAATCTATAGGATCGTCTATGGCTAGGAAAGGTATAGAATCGACCATAACTGGCTGGCTCTATGCCATGCTGGTAAACAGAACTGCAACCGGAACTTTTCAAGGCGAGGCCTCCGGTCACCAGAGGCTGCCCTCAGGGTGAGGTACTATCTCCACTTCAGTGGTCGCTCTTGATGGATAGTTGGTGCCTGAGGGAGCAGATGTCTGTCAACCTCAGCATAACTGGATAATCCCCTTCACCAGGAGGAGAAAATTGGACGATCTAACGTCACTTTCCCTCAATGGTGAGGTCATTCCATTTGGAACGGAGGTGAAATCTCTTCGCATTGTCCTCGATAAAAAACTCACCTGGAACGCTCACTTGGAAAAAGTTTTCACAATGCCAGTCTGTCCCTATGGACATGTCGAAGGATTTGTGATAAAACTTGGTGTTTAGGTCCCAAACAAATCCATTGGATTTATATCATGATTGTCAGACCAATGATCACTTATGGTGCAATTGCTTGGTGGCCAAAAGCTTGACAGAAAACGGCCCAGGCGAAGCTCTCTGGCTTACAGAGACAGGCTTGTCTGGCCATCAGTGGTGCCATCAGTACCACACCGTCAGCGGCTATGGAGACCCTTCTAGATCTACCTCCTCTCCACATTTTTCTGGGGAGAGAGGCTAGATGGACTGCATGTACACTTGTGCACAGTGCTAATTGCACAAATCAATTGAATGCAGAATGCAACAGACTGTTGGTTGACACTGAAAGTCACAGCATTCTGGGAATGACCTCTGACCTTATGCTTCCAACTGTCAACTACGAACTGCCTTATAAAGTACTGTTCCCGGGTAGAGAGGACTGGATCCTCCGGGAGAAGGAAATATTAAGAGCAGATAGTTGTTGATTCACAGATAGATCAAAAACACCTTCCGGTTCTGGTGTAGGTGTTTTCAGTCGCAGACCCAGGATAGAGATATCTACCTACCTAGGAACCTATGCGACTGTATTTCAAGCGGAAATTTACGCTATTGAATTATGTGCGGAATGATTGGAAGAATCCAACCTCATACACAAGTCAATGAAGATAGAGCAACATCTAAATTGGTAGCAAATTGCCAAAAACGACTCTCCTCGGTAGGAAGACTGTCTGTGGTCTGGATTCCTGGCCCTACTGGCCTGGAAGGCAATGAGGCTGCTGACTCCATTGCAAAAGAGGGTGCTGCAAGCAGCTTCATCGGATCAGAACCTGTCATTGGCATCGCTTTAGGCTTTGGCAAACAAACATTGAACAACTGGATGGCAAGAAGATTTATGGACTTCTTGCAGAATCTTCCAGGATTGGCTCGCTCCAAGCTTCGAAGCTTAATATCAAACAGCTGTAGGGATGAACTACAATGTCTAACAGGCCTTCTTACAGGTCACTGTCATTTGAATCATCATATGCAGAGACTCGGACTGTCGGAAGACAGTGTGTATCGCCTCTTTTTGGAAAATGATCAAACAGTAGATCACATACTTTATGCCTGTCCCGCTGGGGACTCAATCCGGTTTTTAGAGTTCGACAGAGCCGTAATCTTAACATCTGACCTGACCATGCAAACTAATTGGCTTCGATAAGAAGCTTGCGGGTTGCGGTGTAGGGTCGAACAGACCCACTCTCTTTGGACCTAACCTAACCTAATCTACCTGGTTGGCAAATCTTCTTAATGACCTTGTGTCTAGTTTTCTTTCCTCCATAAATTAGTATACCTATTGTAGATAGTAAAATATTCAAAATACATGAAGAAAATATTTTCATTTCTCCGACCAGGTAATACGGAATACTCACAATGAAATACTTCAGGAGTCTCAATACTACCTAACTCTACTATAATTCCAGAAATTCTCAGAAATGACTGAATGTTTTTGACTCAATGTCTCTTGCACGTACGAAAATTATACCAAACAGATGAGGAAAAATGATGGTAAAATATACAGAATCATAACCTTGGCAACAATGTTTTCATTTTAATGCAATAATTCTGAGAATTTAGTGACTAGTATTATGGAATTGTACTGTAGTTCTCAATATACAGCTTGTCAAATGTAGTAAGAGCTTTCTGAATTCCGTTATGGTCTCGCTACTAGATGTGCGTTCGTTAGAAGGTTATGAGAGCGAGAGAGAAAAAGAATTCTCAAGTCTCTTCATAGATTTGACTAGCTGTAATAAAATAAGTTTTTCCATCTACTCAATGACTAATAACTTTACCTGTGTTCACGCATAAACTCATTAGAAATTTAAACGTTAGGAAATCGACAAATAAAATGATTTTACAATAAAAGCTGAAAAAGTCTTTGTTTAACGAAACAAGTGTCGCGGTTTTCTTAAACTCTTCAGTTAAATTTCACAATGAAATGTTACTTGAATAC
Organism: Leptinotarsa decemlineata; assembly: GCF_000500325.1. Lineage (NCBI taxonomy): Eukaryota > Metazoa > Arthropoda > Insecta > Coleoptera > Chrysomelidae > Leptinotarsa > Leptinotarsa decemlineata. The sequence continues at coordinate 22,753 of NW_019293586.1, read as the reverse complement.
GTTATCATTGTATCGACCAATTCCATTACATGTTTGATAAAATTCGTTATTTTCGGAAGCATTCATTTGTCAAGCATTTTCATCAAAACTAGAATCATGCTTTATGAAATTTTAAATTACAGAATGATTTTGGTGAGAAAATTGGTGACTCAGTAATGATATATATGACAGAAAAAGTGATATCGAAACAAAAATATACTCTCAGAGAATAATACATAATACTAATAGAATGTTTTCAAAGAAAAGTATGTTGAAGGATATCGAATATTCTGTACCAAAATAAGTTAAACGCCTTGAATATCAGACACAGTACAAAGCTCTTCCAGACGAACTACTTGTTTGTACTCATGATGCACTATTTGAATATTACTGGAGTTTTTTCCCAACACCAAATCGTTATTTTTAAAACCTCGATACGTGTTTCGATCACCAAGTGATCATCTTCAAAGGGGAAAATTAAAACTGTTTGTATGAATATTCTTTATAGCAACGCTTCGGTTCAAATTGAATTTATTTGTATCAGTATATTTTCTTCTTTTCACGTTATGCACGAATAAATTTGTTCTCATTTCTATAACTATATATTTTCATGGGTTCCTCCTAATGCCAATATTTCAAGAAATACACTTACCTAGGATGAAGATATGCTTCTCTCCACGTTCTACAGACAGCTGAAGCGTTTTTTCTGTCCTTAGTGTTCAGCATATCGAAAAGTTCGACCAACACTACTGAAGGTAGGTGAGCCCAACCACTGAATTCTTCTATTTCCTTGGGTTTCCTAACTGTGAAAATAAGAGCTGGTGAATTATCATAATCATATCGAAGGTAGTACATTTTTAATACCATCTTGTTATTCACTTGTGATTGATTGTTCATTTTTATACCGTGTGAATCAGCTATGCTTTTTTTTCTTTCCGAAAATAGATCACAGATCAAAAATAAGGATTCTTTGTAGAAGATATAGAGTTTTGAAATGCCGATGAAAGAAGCAAACGTCCGGCAAGTACCCGGTTATTAGTAACCAAATGATTCATTTATTTATTTACACACTGTTCTACAGGTTACACACAACTATAGAACAGGGATAGCTGAAGTGAAAAGATCTAATCTAGGATATGGAACATTAAAAAATGTCGAGCTGACAACTTGCAGAATTGCATTTGACACACATGTTATGCAGAGGTGAACGTTTCAGAATATTTGTACGTGGTGTTGTCAGATAAAAATGATTAACAACTCCAGAGGTTGGTCTAGGTACATTGAAATTCAGTTTTTGCAGAATATGTGGGTCGATAATTAAATTATTAATCAGTTTAAAAAAAATTGTGGAGTGACAATCAAGAGGGCAACTCAAGCTATTCATACCATGTCTATGGGGAAATCCATTTGGTGAATAGATATTGTCTGATCTATAGGGGAGAAGTTTTAGGTACTAATTCAACTTTCTCTGTATACAACTGATGAGATGGATTCCAGATTATGGATGCATATTCTAATTTTGATTTGACGAAAGCATAGTATAAGGTTTTCGATGTAGATGGATCCGCGAAATCTCTGGAGATTCATAGAGGCTATGCCTGTGGAGTTGACAATTAATAATCTCTACTTTGGAAATAATGAATGGGGGAATCGGATTTCTGAACTATTTACCAACGATATTCAGACATAAGATTTGGTACTTTTGCTGGATAGGACTACAGGTGTAATTGTATGGTCTATTCAGGTACTTGACAGCATCCAATTCCTGTAAATGTTTTAGTGGGGCCGCTTACAAAATGAAGTGTATCACACTCTACTCGACTTATTGGAAGCCCTATTTACTAATTTAGGATTACTGGAGCATTCTAACTTTACTAGGTGTGAATAATTAAATTACATCTTTCAATTTGTTTTAGTGAATATTATACATTCAATAAAGTATTGAATGTTTGGTACAAATATATGAACACTTCATAGGATATGGTTCTATTTTGTCAAATGAAAAAGTTCATTACAATCATCACCCGCAGATAATTGTGAATACTGAAAATCTAAACGTAGAGAAGAGCTAGATTTGACATTTTCTGTTTTATTCTCTTTCCATTTTCACGAGTACCTATTTCTCTTCGTTTTTATGTTTTGTATATCGTTGACATTTTACTTAGACTGAACTAACTGTTTATTTCTTTTCATTTATTAACATTGTTTTAAATTTTTCTTTGACTCTTCTTGAATGAATATTTCAGTCCTAACATTTTTTACAACAGTGGTAAGTTGAGTTTTATATCAAGTTATATATACACTCAGTATGTTTTTTAAAGCTGTAAATGCTTTAGGTGTTGAATCACTATGAACTGAAATATTTGCTTTTCGGTTTTCTGTTGATTTTCACCATGATTCGAAGCCTTGAACAAAAATAGACGATCAATCAATAGTGGTATCAATGAAACCCATCATTATTAAACTAAGCAAATTGAATAATGAAAATGATGAATTCATCAACAAAATCAACACAACATGAAAATTGAAAAAATAAGATTGAGATAGAAAAAACAACGTAAGAAATCCCAGGCATCACTTTTCAGCTACAGAAAAAAAATTCAGAGCTAAACTCGACAAGAGAATCAGTCTATCCCGATAATGTAGAGAATATCTGTTCACCAAGGATTCATCGAATAAGAATCAGTCAGATCCGTTCTACACGTTTGGGTGTCGGGACGTGATCAACTCAAATGATCCACTTTTAAATTAATATCTATAACCCCTGAAAATATGAAATTTATTCTGATAGTTGATTCTCAAAATTTTTTTCTCAAATCACAACTACGTGTTCTCTGTTTGAAGGTAGTTGACAATGTTTCGTGGTGCGTTTCATTAGTTCGGACTTGTCTAATATGATATAAATTGATTTGAAATACCTGAAAAAATCTGTAAAAAAAATTAAAAAAGGGAGATTAGCTGAAAAATAACAATTATATTAAGCACTGAAATCACAAAGAAATAAAATACAAGCAACAACCAGCAATTTATCATGAACTATTAACACTAGACTATGCTTTCGGGCTCTATAATATAAAGGAAGGTCTCGAAAAGGAACTAGGCATCATCAAAAATTACCTTCAACGAAACGGGTACTCCAAAGTGATGGTGGAATAGACTTCAGCTAGAAGACAGCAAGACCTACACGGAAGAGAAGCCGCCACAACCAGTACTTGTACTTCCCTACATCAGAGGATTGTCGGAAAAGATAAGAAAGATTGGGTCCAAGTATAACATCAGAACCTGCTTCAGATCTGGGAACACCATCCGTAGCACCAAACGTCGACTGCGATTCCAAAAATTGCATTTGCCGGATACCCTGCGAGTGCGGAGAATCATACATCGCATCGTTGAAACTAAGAGGCCATTGAAAGTTCGCTGAGCATATGAAACAACACAGCGAGGAGAAACCAGCAAATCAAAAATAGCAGAGGAGAGTTGTTTTAAAAAGTGTTAACCGCTTTTTCTAAACCTTATCGTATCTGTGTATTTAAATTTATTCATATTCAGTGAATTTCTCCATACATTTTAAAAAAGTTGTTCTTTTTTTCGGGAGGTTTTAGAAAGTAAGTGACCCAGCTGCCTTACTTTTTTAGAATCAGGCCCGTACTTAGCATAATTATTGGAATTATGGTTAAATCGAACGACTGAAAACGATGAACGAAGAAATATTGAGCGAAATAATCCAAGAAGCCCAAACCACAAGTAACCCTACCACTCAAGCAAGTCAAAACTCTATCAGTCGATCATATTCTTCACCATTGAGTTAATCTTCACCCATCAAGTTCCCTACAAAAGATCAAGCAATTGTTTTCAGCGCTATCGAGAATGCAAAATTACAAGATTATCTTCTACAACTCGTTCCATTAGTTCAACCTAGAAACATACTTTTCTCGTCCAGAATTTCTAATAACAGAATCTGTATATACCTGTCCAGCAAGCAATTTGTAGACAAATTTCTCAACTACTATGGCTCTATAAAAATAAATGGTGAAATTATTTAAGCTCGGAGACTAATATCTCCAGCAGAAAGACTAGTAATATCCAATATTAGCACTACCATACCACACGACGATCTCATCACCAAACTGAAAGAAATTGGACTTACAATTATGTCACAAGTAACCTTTCTGAGAATTGGAGCTACCAATCCTGAATATAGCCATATACTCATTTTCAGAAGGCAGGTTTATATAACACAACCGGAAAATCTGGATATTCCAGAATCAATTGAGATATTTCACGATGATGTCACATATCGTGTGTTTCTATCCAGAGATAACCAAACCTGTTTCAAATGTGAACAAATAGGTCATATCGCCTCCAAATGCACAACCCAGACTACCTCCCCTTCCCAAAACAACTTTCCAGTAACGAACGAACCCATCCTATCACATCCATTGGACACTAGAGAAGCTCCAAAGGAAATACCAAATCAAGCATCTACAAGTCAACAAACGAACGAAAATGTAGACAATTCTACACAGCAGAATAGTAAGAAAACCGGAAAGAGGAACCTTTCAGAAATCTTGACTCCAACTTCAGAAGATTAAGAATTCCAAACTCCCAAGAATACAGATCAAAACATGAAACCAATATTAGTCAAGTACTTATTCAACCTATCAAGGATTACATTGACAAGCAACAATGAGAGTTTGTAATCAATTCAGAACAACTGGAGGACCTGTTCGAGAACACACATGGATCGAAAGATGTATTGAGTTTAGCAAAGTACTATACAGATAACATCCAAGGACTGATAGACATGTTACTTGAGATCCATCCAAGTATTGAAGACAGAAACTTGAAAGGGAGGTGCACGAAATTGAGGAAAAAATTACAGAGGCAAGTCGAATTCGAAAAGATCAACAGATCAACTATTTTAAAACGTTTTCTTCCAATAATATTCAATACTACAATGGAACTTGAATGGATATCATGTCCATTTGAGTATGCTTCAAATATTGCTAGCAGAACATTTCCCAGATATTATTTGCCCACAGGAAACCCATTTTCATGAAAATAATATTTACCACTTAAAACAGTACAAAGGATTCTTTCAAAATCGCACTTTTAATGGAAAAGCTAGTGGAGGAACAGCAATATATGTCAAATCTAATATAATTGTTAGCCAAATAAACCTAATAACAAATTTGGAGGCTATTGCAGTTGAAATCTTCACACCAAGAAAAATCCATATATGCAATATTTATATACCACCAAACGTCGAACTAGACGAACAAGAACTGGAACAATTGTTGGGCCAAATTCCGACACCGCGTTTAATTCTTGGAGACTTCAACGCACACAACATTATTTGGGGATCGAATTCCTCAAATGGTAGGGGACACAAATTGGAAAATATTTTCAATAATTCAAACCTTGCCATTTTGNAAAAGTAAAGAACATCAATAACCTAGGAACTCTTTTACAACAGCAAATAAAACTCTTTGAAAATTGGTCCAAACACACGGGTCTCAGATTTCCGCCAGAAAAAACCAAATGCCTATTATTTTCAAAAAAACTAAGTGAAACAATCCCAGTTATCAAACTGAACAATGTAACTTTGATTTCTGTTACCACCATAAGATTTTTGGGAATGATATTCGACCAAACACTGAAGGGGAAGCATCTTATTGAGCACCTAATTTTATCATGCCAAAAGGGTTTAAACTTACTCAAACATTTAGCTGGTAGACAATGGGGGGCGGAAGGGTCAACTTTACTTCTACTTTACAGATCACTGATACGTTCAAAAATAGACTACGGAAGTATTGCTTATGCCTCAGCCAAGAAAACTACATTGAAGCCCCTGGACACAATACATAATTCTGACAGACGTATCATTTTAGGAGCATACAGAACGGGTCCAGTTGAGAGTTTAAATTGCGAAATTGGGGAACCATCACTGAGTCATCGCAGAATGCAGTTGAGTATATCGTATGCATCAGCCGTTGCATCACCATCCAACTTACAAGAACACGATAACAAATCGGTTTCTTACCTCATACGATCTACCAAGAACAGACCCCCCCTATTACGAAAAGATCAGACGATATCTTGACTCGATCCAAATCCAGAAATTTCCTTCTGTATATCCCACAAATATTAGTAGTCCACCACCATGGCTGTACTGTACACCCACCCATATTCAACTACCAGCTATCCAAGTCCATTATGCCACAAATACTAACATCATTATCCAGAACTTCAGGCAAGTGCTCATTAAGTATAAGGGCTACAAAGAAATGTACACAGATTCCTCAAAAACTGATGTAGGAGTAGGTGCCGCAGTAGTAATTGATCAGATGAATTTAACTTTCAAATTTCCGAAAACGGTAACAATCCTCACAGGGGAACTTTTTGCCATTCTTCAAGCACTTCTCTATGCAAAAGCAGATGAAGCAGAAAAATTTATAATAATCTCAGACTCGATCAATAGTCCAACATCCAATCGGTAAAATTATCAAATAATTTGCAAATTTTAAATAAGCAAGTTGTCCTACTTTGGATCCCCTCCCATATAGGAAATAAGAGGCAATGAAACAACCGACCGAAGCGCACGTGAGGCAATAATAAATCCGAACCAGAAAGCCTGACAGCTCACTCCCTACACAGATTTGAAATCATATATTAAAAAAATGCTGAAGAACATCTGGAACAGGAAACGGCAAAATACACAATCCAAACTAAAAGAAATCAAAACAGCGGTAGGACCCTGGGATCATGGAAATCTGACAAGAAGAGAAACAGTGATTATGACTCGACTCAGAATAGGACATACAAGGCTTACCCATGAATACCTGATATCTCGAGAAGAAGAACCACAGTGTCAAATTTGTGAAATGCCACTCACAGTAAAACACATCATAAAGGAATGTCCGATGTTCCAAATAGAAAGAGGCAATTACAATATACCTCAAGATTTGAAAGAAGCTCTAGGACGACATCAAGTGAAAAATATTATTTACTTTTTAACTGCTTTCAACCTCATTATAAAATTGTAAATACTACTTAATGATTTGTAATAAATACACTCCGCCGTTAATAACCATCAGGTTGATGCGGATGATTTTAAATAAAAAAAAAGGAATAGGAGAGCACGTTCAGACTCATCAACATAACATCAAGTGGGTTCAAGCTGAAATCATCAACAAGGAGGACCACTGGTTTAGGAGAAAATTCAAAAAAGCCGTATATATGTTGTCCAACAACGCATTTAGCCAAGCTAGCGTAGGGACACGCAACATATGGAAACCACGAATCAAGCGGAACACGACCAACTCCCGCCAAACGGTCAGCTTTCGCTAAAACCGATGAAGCGAAAAGAGGTGATAGGTGAAAGCATTCGAATGACCTATAAATGGACAGATATAGGAGAAATAAGTCCAGTTATCACCCGAAGACGATTGTNATGAAAAGTTACTTCTGAATTACAATTATTTTATACTCTAATATATTTCCTACTCGTATGTCTAATTTCTAATGAATGAATTTATCTGAAAAGGTCAGGTATTAATTAATTAACAATATGAATACATTTTTCGAAAGTACCGCAAATATACTAAACTATTCATTTCAGTTTGATCATTCATAAAATATTGAGAGTTTTTGAATTTGTTTATTTTCATAATCTTCAACAGGTTAAGTTTCGAATCTTTCTTCTGGAAATGGGGAGGCTTGAATTCAAGGTTGAACTCATGTCCCTCTGTGATGTAATGAGTGGCATATGTGGAATTTATTTTTTCTATTCTGGAAACTATTTTTGTGTTCCTTTATGCGGGCTTTTAACGTTTTTCCAGTTTTCGAGAGCTTACATACATTGATTGTAGACACTAAAGTCGCATTCGCTCATAACATTCAGGTAGTCCAAAGTACTTGAATCATTTTTGTTGAAATTTATGTTAATTTCACCGAGAAACACGTGCTCATCAAAATTGTTCTCTTCTTTAAAATATTCGTAGAGTCCCGTTATGAAGTAAAGGTACTCGCCTATTTTAAAATTGATTGGGGTAAATATACTTTTGTTTGAGTGAATTTTGTCAAAGGTGTATATTTTATTTAATTTTTTTCTTTCGTTCATTACAAAAACATACCCTCGCGCATCGTCCTCCGACGTTTTATAGTAGACGCGACGCGTAATGGCTTACTGAGTTATTCTTATCGTGATAACTTTTTAACTAACGATTCGTTCAAATTACCCAGTGTTAAATACAAAGTTCATCTATATTGAATACTTAAGACGACAATTGTATCAATTTTCATAAGAATTTGACAGATATTCTAAAAATGTGCATTGTAAAAGAAGTTTCCAATTTAATTGTATTTATGGTTCAGTATTTTGCGTATTGTGGCTACCACATAAGAGGTAGATGAATGCTATTATCAACATTTATTCAGAACTATTCAAGATGAACAAATTTACGGTACATTATCTTCATGTAACTCGAACGGTATAGCCAGCGCAAGCCATGATAGCTCTCAGGCAGCAAGGCTTTTAAATCTGTTTAAAATCACCCCCATACAAACGACAACTCTCAGAAGTTGAGAAACTTGTGCGAGCTAAGGACTAACGAGGTCTTACCTTTTAACGTGTGATTCCTAACACGGTTCGTCCCATCATCCACAGGGACCCCACCGATTCCAAAAATGACAGTACTTGAAGTAGATATCACTGTCTGTACCTCACTTCTTCCTTCAATCACTATGAAAAACAGCTCTATGACTGAACAAATGAAGAAAAGTACTTGTTGATGTCAATTTGTATAGCAACTGTAACATGAATGAAAATAATCAAAACAAACAATATACACTTCAAATAGGTGTCAGCATTCTGATTATAATTCATTTGGAGTATCACTGTTGACTGCTCAGAAGAATCTCAGATCTATGAAAACATCAAATAGAATCTTGTTGAAATAGAAGGGCGTATATTTTTACGAGAGGGTCATCTTTGGGAAAATCACTTTTATTGTATCAAGATGGAGAAGTAGAAAGCCAAAACCTTTCTTTCCTATAAAATAGAAATTTGAATAATTTGTTTGTTAAAATCCACAAGTTAAAATTGGCAAAAAGTTTTCTTTGTATTCAGATTATCTCGGAAAAATGAAATGTTACAGTCTACAGTTGGATGCGATATTTTTTCTCCTCCTTTGAGTGAGGGCTTTACGATTGCTTTCTTGTATTCAAGGGGGTAAAAACATCCACAAGATTTTTTATTGATGATAAAAATGAGAGGTGATGTCAATTCGACAACTTCTGACAATATTTCCGTTTTTATATTGTCAGTGCCTGGTGACTTTCCATTTGATAATATTGGTCATTTCAGTTTCATTTGCGGGGTTCAAAAATATCGATTTTGGTTCGGTATCTTTGGTTTGGTTCGATAGTTTCAGTATCTTTGTCGCGTGATTTAGACCAATTTTAATGAAGAAGTCATTGAAAATGTCAGCTATTTAATATTTTTTTAATGTATTGTTGGAGTCATCAAGACTTGGTTTTATATTGTTTTCTTTGGTATGTCTTCACTTATTGTTTGCCATCATTTTTTGGCATTACCTTTATTCATTTTAATATGACGTTTATTGTAATCAATTTCTGTTTTCGTAATTAAATTTGATAAGTGGTTTCTATATATCATAAAAGTTAAAACTAATACAGTTTATTGTATGATTTTCAGTATAAATGGTTTAAAAAAAACCGCGACACGTGTTTCGCTATACAATAGCTTCCTCAAGCGTAAACTAAAAGTTACTTCTGAATTACAATTATTTTATACTCTAACATATTTCCTACTCGTATGTCTAATTTCTAATGAATGAATTTATCTGAAAAGGTCAGGTATTAATTAATTAACAATATGAATACATTTTTCGAAAGTACCGCAAATATACTCAACTATTCAATTCAGTTTGATCATTCATAAAATATTGAGAGTTTTTGAATTTGTTTATTTTCATAATCTTCAACAGGTTAAGTTTCGAATCTTTCTTCTGGAAATGGGGAGGCTTGAATTCAAGGTTGAACTCATGTCCCTCTGTGATGTAATGAGTGGCATATGTGGAATTTATTTTTTCTATTCTGGAAACTATTTTTGTGTTCCTTTATGCGGGCTTTTAACGTTTTTCCAGTTTTCGAGAGCTTACATACATTGATTGTAGACACTAAAGTCGCATTCGCTCATAACATTCAGGTAGTCCAAAGTACTTGAATCATTTTTGTTGAAATTTATATTAATTTCACCGAGAAACACGTGCTCATCAAAATTGTTCTCTTCTTTAAAATATTCGTAGAGTCCCGTTATGAAGTAAAGGTACTCGCCTATTTTAAAATTGATTGGGGTAAATATACTTTTGTTTGAGTGAATTTTGTCAAAGGTGTATATTTTATTTAATTTTTTTCTTTCGTTCATTACAAAAACATACCCTCGCGCATCGTCCTCCGACGTTTTATAGTAGACGCGACGCGTAATGGCTTACTGAGTTATTCTTNAAAGAAAAACATTTTTCATTTTGTAACTTCGAGGGCCCGTAACTTGGTTACGAAGACTTTTAGGAAAAAAAGTTATATGAAGTACTGGTGATATTTTGACCCCATCTATACATTCCCGAGAGGAAAAGAGGAAGTCCAGGGACACCCTGTATATATATAAATAAGATAGGTCACATATACACACATACATTATTACTGTTTCGCCGTTCATTTGTGTTTCTTTGGATAACACAGTTATATACTTTCAGATACTCAGATACTTTTTTGAAAAAGTATTGATTTAACTTTTTGACATGGGGAGGTAGCATATTGTATAAGTTGATATCGATAGAGTTTCTGCTTGACTTTTTCAGTCCGAATCTAGTGGTCCTCAACAAATCACATCCTCTAGTCTCATGATCGTGAAAATTACCATTTCTGTTTAATGTTGATTCATTTTTATGAATATCTATCTAAAGTTGATACAAATAAATAGAAGGTACTGTCATTAGTTTCATCGAAAGGAAATGAGGTTTACAGGAGTCTAAGAAACCAGCCCCAGATAATATCATTACGGCCTTTTTTTGTAACAAAATATACTATTTGCGTTAGTACACTTTCCCCAGACAATTGTTCCATATAAGATCTGAGAATGGAAAAAAACGAAGAAGAAATGTGTGATTCGACAGTTTGATGCTAAGTTGTTCAATGTACTCTAACCATCTAGATGTATGCCTAAGAGTTCAACACTGTGTCCTTCCTTGAGTTTTATTTTCGTTTAACGTTAAATTATTTCTTTTGAACCAAATGTCAGCATTCTTTTGAATTAGATTTATATCGCGCACAAAATTATCCTTGATTTTTCCGGATGTTGTAAGAGTAGTATCATCGGCGAAAGCAAAACAATCATGAGGTGACATGAATGAAAAGAGACCATTTATAAAGGTTATGAATAAAACATCATTTATTTTATTTATAGGTAATTTTTTTTAATACAAGTTACTAATTGGACTTTTCAAAAATGTATGTCACACATTAACGTTTCGAAGTAAACATTTAAGCTTAGGCTTCATTATACTAGAGGGCAGATTATGTGTTGATCTGTTTTTTTAGATTGTGGATCATGAAACGTTAACTTCTCCCAATTTTTTCAATATTTAAATCTTTAACAAAAAAATGTGTTAACATTTGTTTGTCTATTATTCGATCATGACACGCAGTATGCAAGTTTTCATTTGAAAATGGAGAGTGTATCTATCTTCTGTGTGGAGCATCTGGAGTCATCAGTGCCTACCTATAGTTGTAGTAGTTTGGGCCTCCGATTGGTATGTGATCAAAGGAAAGTAGAAATTGGAGAATTTCTTTTGAACGCAGNGCACCTCAAAAACCATCCAAAATCAGCTTATAGACAGTGTGGCATATATTATTAAGTGTTTCTATTTTTGCATGGGAAATTGATGAAACTACCTATATTACCTGTACATCACAACTTTCAATTGTTTTTAGATATGTCGAAGATGGTAATGTGGTAGAACGTTTTATGGGTTTTCATGATGTTTCATCTGGGCGCACGGCTGACGAGTATTAAGTATTAAGCAAAGCGTGCAACAACATAAAAATTTTCCGACCTCCGGCAAAATTTTCTGTGTGAATATAGCCTTCATGACTTTAGCCTCCCCTGTTCTCCAATGTACGAGCCGTCACTGCATCGAATCGACCATATAGAAAATGATCATCCACAAGTGATTGTACGCTTTCTTTCTACTTATAAGATACCTTTTATCTTCTTGAAATGAATGTAGAGCTTTGCATGATACATTTGCAATTTGCGAGGAAAATTGCATGAATACTTTCTTGAGAATTTTTTCGTCTGATGTCGCATCATTGTTGTTTTGTGTTTGTATTTCACTTATCATAAATTAACAAGTATTTGTACTAATATCCCATCCATATTCAGATTTATGTACAATGTTATGAGGGTCATTAATAAATATTATTGATTAAAGAGCTCCCAAATTGGATCCCTGCGAGACTCCTGAGTTGCCACGTGACATCCCAGAGCCGTCAATCGTTGCGCGACAAATCATACAAATAACTATTTAGTGGCTTAACAAAATCATCGAATAGTCCAAACTTCAATAAATTTTACCACAAATAATCTGCATGATTGAATGCTTTCCGAAAATGACTACATGATTCATATATTTCCATGGCGCATTTGCTTTTTCAGCTATAGGAGAAAACCCGGAAAAACCTGCAGCACCACATCACCTGAAGATCTTGATCTGCCAATGTCCTCTCTCTCTCATAAAACAAAATGTAAGGTTTCTCCAGAGGCTCCAATAAATTCCCAGAACACTCAGTGACATGAAAATTAGTATAATCTGTTTAGCAATTCTGTTCAAATACATTGAATGCTTCATTTCCGGTAATAAATGAATTGGCGTTGATAGATTTGTTTATTTTGAAGTCATGTTATTGAAAAACTTTGTAAAATTTTCAATAAACCATATATTGATATGGTTTATTGAAAGTTTATTGTACACAATGTTTCTATTGTGCATTTTTCATATAATCAGATCTGAAATTTTCTATGAACACCAGATTTATTGATAGGTTTATAGTCTATTTCAAAAGAGTGTAGAGTAATAAATCATGAAGTGTCATAAAATTTGCCTGAATTTCGTTGTCGTCCATGGGCGTAGNATTTGTTTAATTTTTCAATTCGTACGTGTGACACCTATAATTTTAGGCAAAAGTTAATTGCGCAAACCTATGGTTTGCCTAAATGGTTTACAAACTAAAATAAAATCCATAGCTCTCCCCATGCACCTTTTTCGCATTGTCATGCCCATGCCCTAACTTCAGTATTAAGCAAAACGTGCAACAACATAAAAATTTTCCGACCTCCGGCAAGATTTTCTGTGTGAATATAGCCTTTATGACTTTAGCCCCCCCTGTTATCCAATGTACGAGCCGTCACTGCATCGGATCGACCATATAGAAAATGATCATCCACAAGTGATTGTACGCTTTCTTTCTACTTATAAGATACCTTTTATCGTCTTGAAATGAATGTAGAGCTTTACATGATACATTTGCAATTTGCGAGGAAAATTGCATGAATACTTTCTTGAGAATTTTTTCGTCTGATGTCGCATCATTGTCGTTTTTTGTTTGTATTTCACTTATCATAAATTAACAAGTATTTGTACTAATATCCCATCCATATTCAGATTCCGAAAATGACTACATGACTCATATATTTCCATGGCGCATTTGCTTTTTCAGCTATAGAAAAACCTGCAGCACCACATCACCTGAAGATCTTGATCTGCCAATGTCCTCTCTCTCTCTCTCATAAAACAAAATGTAGAGTATCTCCAGAGGCTCCAATTAATTCGCCAGAACACTCAGTGACATGAAAATTAGTAAAATCTGTTTGGCAATTCTGTTCAAATACATTGAATGCTTCATTTCCGATAATAAATGAATTGGCGTTGATAGATTTGTTTATTTTGAAGTCGTGTTATTGAAAAACTTTGTAAAATTTTCAATAAACCATATATTAATATGGTTTATTGAAAATTCATTGTACACAATTTTTCTATTGTGCATTTTTCATATAATCAGATCTGAAATTTTCTATGCACACCAGATTTATTGATAGGTTTAGTAATAGTTATTTTACATTGAATTGTATATACCTCTGACTCAACAGTTCTAATAAAAATAGCCAAATTTCAATTTTTGACGTTAAAAACATATTTTATAGTAGCTCAGCTTCGCTTAGCCTTAGGGTAGGAAAGCTTACTTGTTATTGAAAATAAATAAAACACAACTGTGAAGTTACGAATTTGCTTATCTGTGATTTGCAACGATTCAGTAATAAGTTATGAATCAGTAATCAGTTGTGAATGGTTCGAAAGTGTGAGTTATGGGATCATTGCCTCATTACGTAACAAGAAACAGTTACATAATCAATCCTATTTTCAGTTGTCATAAAAAGCGTATTTCACAACTTTCATTTTTGATTCAATACTTTTCCAGCATTGTTTCTTATATGTATGTCTCATAGGTATCGATAGTTCAGCACTAGATAGTTCAGTGCATCGATACATTTTGAACCATCGATACCGTATATTGATATTTTAAAGTATCGCCCTACCCCCAAAACCCATGGAAACAATTTTCATCTAGATGTATGCCTA
>NW_019293585.1:15847-35620 GCF_000500325.1 Leptinotarsa decemlineata | reverse complement strand
AGAAAATTATCTTCTGTATAATTCAGTGTTCATATAGAAGTATTTGTTTCGAAAGAATTTTTTCTTTCGTATAATTCAATGTTTATATGAAAGTAGCTGTTTCAGGAGGACTTTCTTTCAGTTTGTGTCTGAAAGTTACTTCTTTGCATGATCTACACATCTATGTATAGAGTTACTTCCTTCCTTTCTTCGGAAGACTCCCTCATCCTTCTTTTTTTGTATCAAGATGGAGTAGTAGAAAGCCAAAAACTTTCTTTCCCGAAAAATTTGTATTTACGGTATGACTCGTAACTTTCACGAGACCGAAAGGATTTTCAATGAACGTTTTTCGAATCGTTCTATCTATAGAAAATATTTGAGGGAACTTGTATCCAAATTCACAACTACCGGTAATGTATGTAACAAAAAGCTTCCAGGTCATCCGTCCATTCCGGAAGAACAGCAAGTGCAAATAATTGGTGAGATGGTAGTAAATCCTGAACAGTCTACTTATTCCTTCGCGAATGCTTGTGAGGTGTCTCCTTCTACTGTGTGGAGTCTTTTGAAGAGAAATAGGTATCATCCATACAAAATTAAAATGGTACACCAATTAACTGAAGATGACCCTGATCGAAGAACATAATTCTGCAAAATCATGACAGAAACCATTGCAAACCATTGACGAATGTACATTTTTTTTGCGGGAATGTTCACAGACAAAATTGCCGTTATTGGCGTGACACCAACCCTCACGTTTTCCGGGAGACACATACCCAAAATCCATAAAAAATTAACGTTTGGGCAGGAATATTGGGAAACCATGTTGTAGGACACCTGTTTATTGATCAAAATGTAACAAGGGTTCTGTATTTGAATATGCTGGAAACTACTGTTGACCCTCTCATCACTGAAATCGTCGAAGCGAATCCTAATGAATTCGATATGAATAGAATAGAATTTATTCATCATTAAAATATCATACACATATAACAAATACATTACTGGTACAACATTTATCAGGCTAGTCACACAAACTGCAGAAAAAGCAGCTTATACATTCAAATCCAAACATTCTTCGACATTGTAAAAGGCATTTTCTAGGAGAAGGTCTATTAAAGCTTTTTTGAATGTATTGTAATTTTCAATATTTCCTAGTAACCTAGTTGCTTTGTTATAACATATGACTCCTTGATAGCTTGCCGAGTCTTGCCCAAGGGCTAATCGTGAGTAAGGTAGTCTCAGTTCATTTCCTCTACGAGTATTGTGTTCATGTATCATACTGTTTTTTGTATGGTGTGATTCATTTATTTTGATATTCATAGTTATGAGCAAAATATATAAAGACGGTAGTGTTGAAATAGATAGATCTTTAAAAACTGTCTTGCATGATTGTCTACAATGTATGCCAGCCATACATCTAATTATTTTTTTTTTTTATAACAAACACTTTGTTACGTATGCTGAGTTTCCCCAGAATATTAACCCATTTGTGATATTAGATTGTACTAATCCGAAATAGGCCAATTTGAGTACTTCTAGAGATACTGTTCCATGTAGTTGCCTTATTATGAAGCAGACTCTACTTAGTTTTGTTATTAGATAATCTATGTGTTTTCGCCAAGTTGACTTCTGATCAATTACTAATCCTACATACTTATATTGATTCACCTGCTCTATAGATCTGTGATGTATTTTTATTAGTGAACAATGATCATTAGTTAGATTCTTTTGTTGATAATTCATGAAAACAGTTTTATTTACATCAACAAGTAGACCGTTATCTGTGCACCATTGTGAAAATTCGTCAGCAGTTTTATTTGCAGCTTGAACAGATAGGAGAAGTTTATTTTCTGCTACTATTTGATAGGTATCATCAGCATATATTATTGTTTTTTGTGGAGATACACATGAATTTTCAATATCACTCATAAATATTATAAACAGAAGCGGAGCCAATGTTGAGCCTTGTGGAACTCCTAATGAGACAGAGGCTGGTTGTGATTTTATTTCATCTATTACCGCTATTTGCGACCTTTGACATAAATATGATGCTAACCATTTATTGGCTACTCCTCTTATTCACATTCTATACAGTTTCTCAAGTAATAAACTGGGGTCAACTGTGTCGAATGCCCGGGATAGATCAAAGAATAAACCAATTGGAAATTTCTCATCATTGACGTTTTTGTAGATGTCACACATTTCGAATATGGCAGATGATGTTGATTTTTGCTGTCTAAAACCATGATGACTTTCTGGTATGAGTTTATAGTGTTCAACAAATTTACGAAGTCGCAAATAATAGACATAGTCGATAATTATAGATATTTCTATAGTTGGTTACGTCATTTTTGGAGCCCTTGTTTTTATATATGGGTATAGACTTTGATTTTTTCAGTGATTCTGGATATATGTTGTCACATGTATATGCCGNAATTCCCTTGCACATCCCCAAGAAATGATATTAAAGCTGATGTGAGAATAAGCCATAGAAAAATAGACATTCATCAATCCAAAATTATCTAGAGTGTTTTTCAATTGTTTGATTGAGTAATATGCGGAATTGAGTTTGTTGCAGACCTTCTGAATATGACCGCTCCAGGTCAAATTTTCGTCTAAAGACGTTCCTAAAAACAAGACTTCGCTGGAAGATCGAATACCATTTATTGTGGAAGAGTCACTGCTGAAATTTTTCCTAATAAATGATTTCATTGAAACAGATTTAGATTTATTCAGAATAAGTTTGTTACGTTGACACCAAGCACTGAATTTATCTATTATTTTATTTATTTTGTCTGACAACTCAACTTCGTTTTTGTCGGCCACAGTAATTGCAGTGTCATCCGCAAACATGGTTATGTGACACTCAGAAAAGAATTCAGACAGGTCATTTATGAAATTGAGGAACAACAATGGTCCCAGGACAGAACCTTGAGGCACTCCTAGTTTTACATCTTTGGGACTTGATAAAATTCCATTGCAGCTAACTATTAGACTACGGTTTTCCATATATGATTTCACCCAGTTCAATAGATTATTTGGGAAACCTAGGCCTGCAAGTTTAATTATAAGAAATTCGGAAGAAATGGTATCAAATGCTTTTGACAAATCGAAAAAAAGTGTTACAACTAGTTTATTCGAGTCAACCTGTGTATAAATGAAATTTAATAAATGGTATGAAGCTGATTCAATTGATTTGTTCTTCCTGAAGCCATATTGGTTATTACTAAAAAGATTATTTTGATCCATGTAATTCAGAATTCTGTTACTAACAACTTTCTCAAACAGTTTAGAGAGGGAACAAAGTAAAGATATCTCTTTAACAGCACAATTGTCAGCTCACACAATTTTTCTATGCATTTTGTATAGCTAAAAGGTTTGAAAGTATTTAAAACATTTGTTTTCGTTAAAATACAAACACCGCCATGGTTATTTTGCATATTATGCACATTTTGCATATGGCGCCCAGTCGCCATCTTGAAAGTTTCAATTTCACTTCAAAATAAAGTATTCATGCATTAACATCAAAGAAATACACTGTATAAAAACGTATCATAATAGTTCTTAAAGTACTATAATCAATTTCAGGAGTAGCACATCGTCTTCCAGACTACACTTGGCCGAAGACGAGCCATCCGACAACCTCCAGTCCTCCCACCGGTCCACAGAACCGGAAGAAGACAATAACCGCGACGACGGCTTCAGTGATAGCAGTGATAGTGACTTTGAGTACACGCGCACGCCGAAAAGACGATGCGTCAGCGTCGCGGATAGCGGCTGCAGCACCGGGCCCAGCTCGAGTGCGAGCACTTGCTCCTCCTCCAAGAGGGTCCGCCAGGAGTGTTCGAGCAGAACGCCGGAGAGCCCTCCGGACGTCGAGAGCGGCCGCTACAGCAAACACAGGAGTCGCTGGATGAGGAAATCCAGGAGGAGCATCAGGAAAAAGATCGGAGCCGACTCTGACGAGAATTGAGTTGGGGGTGGTTAGAGGGTTTGCGGAAACGAGGGTTGGTGTTGTGTTCGATTGAGTAGGTATTTGAGGTTAGCGGAAAACGTTGAAGACGGGCCATAAAATTATGTCTGGATATTTTCAATGGGTTTTCCATTTCCAATTTCAACACTTATTAAGTCAATTATTTTTCGAAGGGACTAAATTATTATTGTTGGCAGTAACTTAACCGCACTTAAATATGAATGGTCACTGAATGCTTTTGTTATTGTCTGTAGTTCAAATGTCGATTAGTTATAATCAACAGTTCAAAATGTCAATCGACAGTTCAAACTTGATTAGTCAGGTTAAAGTCTCATTTCTCGCTAAACAACTGCAACAAATGATTGGTGGAGTGAATAATCGCTAGTTGAAACGCGTTTAATCACCAGTTTCAGAAGTCAATTGTAGATAATGATCCACAGTTTGAATTATCAATTATGACTAACCTATAGTTTCAATTGTCGATTGTCAAAAATTATTAGTTTCAACTGTTGAATGAAGGTAATTGGTTGATCGGGTGAGTAATTGACAGTTGAAACATGTTTGATCAACAGTTTCAAATGATGATTGTCGATAATCCACAGTTTAAATTGTCAATGATGTCCAACCGATTGTTTCAATTGTTGATTGTAAAGACTAGTTTCAACTGTCGATTACAGATAGTTTAAGTTGTAGAGTATGGCTGGGTGTTTTAAGCTGTAGGTTATAACTAATCGACAGTTTGAACTATCCGTCAATGCCACAGAGTATTTTCTTATAATCCACAGTTTGAACTAATGATTAACTTTTATGTGTCAGTCCAGAATTTGAGTTCACTTAGTCGGTGTGAACTAGTAACTATGACTAAGTTTGATTATGGCTGAATAATTGGCAGTTTGATAAATTTATTGAAACTCTTTGTATTGTGATTGTGTGTATCGATTTTTTCATAATTTTTTTTGTTCATTTGTTTCATAAATTTTGATTTTTTCATACAGTTTTCTACAGTTATTCGTCATGAGAGTAGAAGGTTTTTTCTTCTTCTTCTTTTTTTGTCCCAAATAGCTCGCACAATCTTGAGAGAGAAAGTTTACCCACCTTGTCACAATTTCTGTTTTGGCAAATATTTTCTTAAACAATGTTTTAACTTTCAAATTAATACTGTATTCTCAATGAAAAGTCATAATTATTTTCAATTATAATTTGGTTTCGATTCTTATTGTTAACGTTTACATAAAAATTTTGATATTTCTAATAAGTTGAAGTAGAAAAGGCAGAATCAACTCAAGAGTAGAGCCTTTGAGGGGAAACAAATGCAATTATTTTGGAGTAATTCTTTTATTATTTGTATATTTAAAATATATTTAACAAAAACATATCTTCTATACTCTTGAAGCAGACTATTACAAAAACTTTATAAAAAACTGATAAGCAGTTTCTTTTTTTTTGTTAATATGAATTTACAGTGTACTAATTATTAGTCTTTATTCTTTTTTAAAAAGTTCAATTCATATGATTTTATAACAATCGCACTTCCATAAAAATAAAACAAAATGAAAAATGTATTCATTAACCTCTTATATGATCGAATTTTTTTTCCACCAAGTTAATGTGTGAATTGTTTAGTTGCATCTGTGTAACATCAACATATATCCAAATAGGAAAATTGATACCTCCATTAAATCAGAAAACAATACATAAGATATATTCTGAAATAAAATCTCGAAGTTTTAATCTGTCGCCAACTACAAACACCTTAGGTTCTGGTAAATTCATACCGGAAAACAACTACTTCCCTGGCTATAATTCCCCAGATACAATTCAATATCCAGCGTGGTATCAACTTGGAAAGTAGTTGTTTTACAGTAGGCATTCTCCAGAACCTGAGGTGTAGGTAATTGGAAGAGATGATAATTTCGAGATTTTATTTCAAAAAATGTGTTTTCTAGTAGGTATGTATCTCCTTGGTATTGTCTTCAGACACAAGATATATTTGTCACGTTGGTGAAAATATATCCTTATGAACTTGTCTTTAGATGAACAGGCACTAAGAAATCACTGATTTTACACCAATTGATGCATTTTTGTTTCTCCTGGCAGGTGAACGGTGGGGAACAAACCATCATGGTAAGAAGTCTCGAATCTGGTTATGATTTTCGTACAATATATAATATATTCCGATCTAGAATAAATGTGTTGCCTTCATTGAAAATATCCATCAAATATACGTATTCAAATTTTCGGCTACTCAAATTTCCAACAGATGATCAAGAACCTGCAGAGGAAAAGTACCCTCAACTGAATACATCAGAAGTGGGATATTCATAGACATACGCCTAAAACCCTCCGATGAGTCAGTGACGGTGAATAATGACTTTCTAGTTAGCTTTTTGCATAATATGAAATTATTGTTATTCTTTTTACTAGTCCTCGTTTCTGACATATCCTAATATTTTTATCTTCAATGCGATATTTTATATAGTGTGGTTGCAATTACTTTCTTTTTATTTATGATTTTATGTATCGTCAACATATGAAAATATATATGGAAAAATTTGTAGTTTGTCTATTTTTTGCATAGCTCAACAGCGGTTACTCAGAATGATGAAACAGCTGGTTCTCAGTTAAGTAACACTAATAATAATCGTGTTTTCTTCCATATTCTTTTATTTTTTCAACTTGGACCGTCCAAAATGTTTGCTGAAAATTACTGTTTAAGAGTGTTTCTGGTTTATTTTAAATTACGTCAACATTCGAATTTTAAAGCAAAAATTCTTATATTTTATCAATTTTTGAAATACTCAAATTTGAGCCCAGTGATAAGTCATAAGTGATGTTCAAGGATTTTTTTTTTGTCATTTCATCTATTCAACTAAAGAGCCATATAATATCAGACTCTGATAAAGCCAAGAAATGCAGCAATATGATAATAATAAAGGATGTTTATTTACTTGGCGGTGTGTACAATGGCTATTTTTTTCACTCGACCAAGAATAAACGGTTGACAAGAGTGTTTGACAATAATCTTATCTAATATTGAAAGAAATGTGAACCACGAAATAAAAAAAACAATTTTACAGTGCAGACGTGAATAGTCATAGACAAAATTTACGTAAAAAGGCTTCGCTTTTGTTACTCTTTGATATTAATGTTGCATTACTTATCACCAAGAGGGCGCTACCAGTGTTTTTTGTCAAAAGGATGGAAATGGAGTCTTGTGGTACCTCAATCAATAGGTAATTCAATTCTCTATATAACACTGGTTTACTTTCAAAAAGCAATTCAACTGTTGCAAAGTAATTAGCAGTTACATGAGTTGGTAGGTCTGTTCGAAAACTAAGATGAATGTTCAAATTTCGCGGGCTACGAACATTCGATTCGCAGTTTATGATATTTACTTAACAATATGCAACATTTTTGAAACATTTTCTTTTTTTATATATATACATTTATCCAGTTTATACATTTCCTGTTATTGGGTGTACTTATACCTGTTGGAAATAAAGAACTATCTATCTATCTAAAAGACCTCGTATTCTAATGTTGGTTATCCAGGCCCAGTATCCGTGTTCCAAAGGAGAGATTCACTCTAAACGTTTTGTCCATAACAATGAAGGGCATCTTCAGCGGTGATTGGCAGCAATGCGTGGCGACCTCCTCGTTGGTAAACTCATTGGTTTTCTGGGCTGGGTAGCCGTGTTTCAATGGAGAGATCATCTCATTAACGAGTCTACCAACGAGGAAGGATAAAACGTTCAGAGTTAATCTTTCTATGGGAACACAACTAGCCAGTACGGATAACCAAAATTCGAATTTAATTTCCGGCCATGAAAGTTTGAAACTTCAGTATGATATTGTACTTTCGAAAAATGGCCGTTACTCATATGAATGATTTATGGCACGAATGAAAGGCAAGCGTAGGCAAACTTCATTCTCACAAACAATGGCCACATTTATTGCAGGTTGAATGACGTGTTACTCCATATTTATTTATTATAGCATAGAAAGACTAAGATTGTTTTCCCTGTTTAATGGTGTAACTTTTTAAAATCTCAGCAGTACATTAACAAAATATAAATCATTCGTAAATAAGTTAGTTATAATAATAATACACTTTACAATAACTTATATTATAGATCCTCAAATTGGCGAATGACCTGCATTCATTCGAGCATAATAAGGCATAACATTTTTGAACTATGGACATTGGAAGGCGACAAATTTGTGTTGAAAATAAGATATAAACCTACTTAAGATATTTTTGCAGATAGCAAGCACAAAAACTAATAAAAAAATATAAATATGTAAGGCCCAAGTCAGAGAGCATCAAATCTATATTAAAGATAAATTCAATTCTTACTAGCAGCAACATAAAATAATTCAAGAATACAAAATGTGACAACCGTTAAAAAAAATTAATCTAATCTCAGGAGGTTCGTAATAATTGACCCTGGTAATGTAATAACATATTTCCCGCTTCTCAAAGTTGCACAAAAATAGAACTGTCAGAAAATTCACTTGATATATACCTCTGTGTGCTCTTACCTAAATACCTATTCAAAATAAAATTATAAATAAAAAATCAAAGCAGCTCTAATATTTTGTGGAAGCACCAGTTTAATAATTTTGACGTTGGTTCCCATCCTGAAATATAGAAGATTAGAATTGTGATTATCCTATTTTGATATAAGGTCATACTTTGGGATGAAGGATATTCCCAGCAAAGTTCTGCAATAGACCACTCATACTTCCTAATCCTCCAATAGATTCACCACCACCGAACTGTGGTGGCTGCTAAAAAATAAGAGACAGAAAAATAAGTTGTTGGACGTAAATTTGAACATTCAAAATAGGATTGATTTTAATGAAATCAACAAAAGAAACTGGCTCCCACGTGGATCGGAGATAAGTTCTGATAATATACATTATTTGAAGAGATAATTCGTGTATAATATAACCTATTTTTGTCATAAAAATTGTTCCAAGTGAAGGTAATATGGTCTCAATGAAAAAGGTGGCCGGAATTGAGCTTTTCCAATAATGACTATACAAATATTGTATATATGCAGTACCATAGTACATATCATGAGCACATTCTTGAAATCCAATTGGTACTTACTTGATGAGATTGCTGGGCACCTCCACCAAGAAAACCAGACAGAAGATTCTCTAAAGGCCCCTTCTGTTCTTGCTGGGGAGGATGAGGATATTGGCCGTATTGCTATAATATTTTATTCGTAGAAAACAAAAATGGGAAACATTTTGAAAAACTGAAGTTTATCCTAACAACAATCAATGTTGAATGCCTCGAGTAAATCTGTTAAAAAATATACTCTCTATAATACAACTTATACATTATTATCAATATTTGAATACTTTATTTGATTATCCATGTCATACTTCTGCAACTAGGTAACAGTATTGAAATATCTCAACATAACTTTTTCTGAGTTCCCCAATGAAGTAATTTCAAGAGTATTTTATGGAAGAGACTCTTGGATTTCCTCCAATACTTATTTTAATTTTCTCCTAAATTATTAAGCATTTTATATAGCATAGCAGATCATTTTCAATTAATTTTTTAGTCAGCAAACAATCAGCATATATCCAAAACACATCAATTTTGGATAATCACCATCACCTTATCATTAATATAATATCGTATGCGCCCATTGGTGTTTAAGGCCCAAAAACCCTTCACCGACAAAACATGCAGCAAAACTTATTCTAAAAACCAGTGCATTGTGTTTCGAATATTACCCAATCTTGACAACTTAGGAAAAATCGCCTACCTCGTTCCCATGCGCTTGGTGAGATTGTCCAACATTTTGCCTTTGGGAACCACCTCCTTCTGCAGCTATGACTTGAGCCAACTGATCGCTTACATCATCATACATTTGCTTGCTAGCAGGCCGAGCCGAATTCGGAGTATCTTTCTGGGCGGTACCACCTTGCGATGATTGTGCAGTACCACCTTGTGGTTGCTGAGGACCACCAGTTTGGGGCAAAGGAGAACCACCCATTGGAGGAGAAGGAGGACCACCAGCTTGAGGCAAAGGAGAGCCATCAGCTTGAGGCAAAGAAGTACTACCAGTTTGTGGCAAAGGCGTACCTCCAGTGTGAGTCAAAGAAATACCACCGGTTTGTGGAGGTAATGGATTACCACCTGCTTGAGGCTGTTGATATCCCCCCGGTTGTGGCTGTTGATATCCCCCCGGTTGTGGCTGTTGATACCCACCTGTTTGCGGCTGTTGATTTCCTTCCATTGGTGGCTGTTGGTAACCTCCTGTTTGTGGTTGTTGGTACCCCCCTCCCTGTGGCTGATTATACCCTCCTGTCGGTGCTGGTTGATATCCTCCTTGTGATTGATTACCTTGTCCTCCAGACAATATTCCAGACAAAAGAGAATTGAAATCGAAACCCTGAGACGGTTGACTAGGAGCTTGAGGCTGTGGCCCTACCCCATTCTTTCCAGTTTCCTGGATAGGCCTGGTTTGAACAGTTGAAAGCATACCAGACAATCCTGTGAGTAAGGCTCCAACATCGATGTTATGAGACTGCTGGTTCCCAGCAGCCTTTGTTTCGGCGCCCGGCCCTTGAGGACTCTGGTGGGTATTACTGGATAGTAAATTACTCAGTAAAGAACCCACGTCAATGCCCTGGGCATGTTGTTGCGGCGGTACGTGACCCGGAGGTACTTGTCCAGGTGGTAATTGTCCAGGCGATACTTGTCCAGACGGTCCTTGTCCGGGCGGTCCTTGTCCAGGGTGTCCTTGTTGATTCCCACCCGACAATAAACCAGAAAGCAAGGAACCAAAGTCCACTCCTTGGGACTGTTGAGTTCCTGGAACATTTTGTTGTTGCAGGGGTGCAGATGTTTTACTTCCTGGGGAAGGAGCTTGTCCAGATTGTTGGTTGCCACCTGATAACAAACCTGTGAGTAGGGATCCTATGTCAACACCTTGGGACTGCTGTTTGCCGGGTACATTTTGTTGTGATGTTGGTACCTGTCCTGGGTTCTGATTGCCACTCGAAAGTAAACCTGATAAGAAGGTACCTATATCAGGGCCCTGAGACTGCTGATTTGGTGGTATGTTTTGCTGGGGGGCACCATATCGTGGTGGTACTGCACCGGGTTGTGGCTGGTTTGTATTAGATTGTTGGTTTCCACCTAGAAGACCTGACAGTACAGATCCTAGATCGATACCCTGATGGGCTTGTTGAGTTCCTTGTTGTTGGTAAGGCTGCTGGGTCCCTTGCGGACCTCTTTGTTGTTGAGTATTGCCTCCGGAGAGTAAACCAGATAAAAGGCTCTCGACAGGTCCTGATTTGGAAGTGTTTTGAGTTGTCTGTTGTTGGCGGTTCGGATCGAGATCTTGAGGTAGATCAGGATAGATGCCGTATTTCTAAATAATATAATTCTTAGACATTTTTGAATAGTTTGGGTCTTCACTACTAGTTTTCCAATACCTCAAGTGTCTAATTTTGCCCAGTATTGATAAACAATCTCAAAGTTACTAGCGACTGA
The DNA here is from genome assembly GCF_000500325.1 of Leptinotarsa decemlineata. Lineage (NCBI taxonomy): Eukaryota > Metazoa > Arthropoda > Insecta > Coleoptera > Chrysomelidae > Leptinotarsa > Leptinotarsa decemlineata. The sequence continues at coordinate 24,143 of NW_019293585.1, read as the reverse complement.
TAGTCTATGTGTGGCAGATGAAAGCATCAAGTGCACCATAAGAGGGTTAGAACTACAATTTGATGGTGAAAATGCTTGATACAATACCGCTAAAAATAATTGATAATTAGAATGTACTCGCATATTCAAAACCCCATTTTAAGACTAATGTAAAAAGTAAATTGATGTATGTAGCCGTTACTACGTGGTAGGAGATCATGTTGAAAAGAGAAATGAAAATGTCTATTTTTTTTACCACTTTTATTTGTAACTAACGTTACTGCAGTCCTATATGGACATTCTCAGTGGTTTGAGAATGTCTTCTTGTTTAGCCGCCCGATTTACTTTTTGAACTGCCCTCTTGGGTCGGGAAGCCGGGCTTATATATTGTAACGGTTCTTTCTAGAAATCTGTAGTCGGTTCGGTACTCAACTAGAGTTTCACCGGCGGTTGCCGACTGCATTCCTTTGCAGTGATGTCATGTGTTTGTTACATGATTCGGCCGGCATACTGGTCAGGGGCGGCTTCAGATTCGTTACAGATATAAGTTAGTGTAGATTAATTTGTTTGTTGGCCCTGGAAATTATTATTTGTAACTCAGGATGAATAAACCTCTCAAGAAGTTAGCCGCTCGCGCTAGCGAAACGTCAGGAAGAAATTCCAAATTTTGACTGCCTTCAAACCCGAAAAACAACTACACTGAGTGGTATATATTACTGAATTGCCCTTTAGGAACTGATGACTCATTCAACAATTGTTTTCTATCGTTTTATTTTCCATTCCAGGTTTTACCAACCTTTTCTTTTCTATTGTTTCCTCTCTCAGAAATTGGCCTCATCGCTGAAGATGATTTTTTGATGAAAGTTAGGGCCAGTTGCCAACTGCTCCAGCCCATTCAGCAAACACAAGTCGTTATCTGCGGTCGTTATCTGCGTCACGACGCAAAATTCGCCAAGTTGTGGTCTGCGAAAGGCCGAGTGTTTGTGAGCGACGCGAAATAGATTGCCTCGGATTCTCCTGCACACCATCACAGACAACGGCGATGTTTTCGGCAAAGCTTCCGTTTTGTCGACGTACGGATGTTGGTCGACCAGTAGTCTCAAAATAATCCACAACATTCCGAACAGTATTCTAAGTATGGCGACCATAAAATGGGCGAAGCGCCGCGCGGTACGTTGCCCGAACGCTAAACCCGTTTCGATAAAACAATTTTATTATTTGCTCCTGTTGATGAATTATATGTTCGTCCATAGTGATTTAGCCAAAAAGACTTAATAAATGACAACTGATTTGACAGATGTACGTTACGTTAGTTAGGTCTAAAGTGAGTGGGTCTATTCGACCCTCCACCGCAACCCGCAAGGGTTTACTGTGGCTCACACCTATTAACACTCGACCAAATAAACCCAGCTTCTTAAGGAAGCTGATGAGTTTGTATGGTAAGTGGTCTTTCAGGTCAGATGGTAAGAGTACGGCTCTGTCGAACTCTAAAAACCTGATTCGGACCCCAGAGGGGCATGCTCTGCTGTTTCATGACTTTCCAATGATGGCGACACACACTGTCTTCCGACAGCTCTAGTCTCTGCATATGATGAGTCAAATGACAGTGACCTGTAAGAAGGCCTGTTAGACATCGTAGTTCATCCCTACTGTAGTCCAACAACTGTCTGGTATCAAGCTTCGAAGGGTGAATAAACGCCTTGGAGTGAGCCGATCCTGGAAGATTCTGCCAGAAGTCCATAAATCTTCTTGCCATCCAGGTGTTCAAGCCTAAAGCGATGCCAATGACAGGTTCCGGTCCGATGAAGCTGCTTGCAGCATCCTCCTTTGCAAGAGAGTCAGCAGCTTCATTGCCTTTCAGGCCAGGAATCCAAACCAGAGGCAATCTGTTTAGTCTTCCTATTGAGGAGAGACGTAGCTTCAACAATATTACCGTCATCAATTATCAATGTTCAAAAGTTGGAAAACCCTAACTATATGCTTTACACTGAGTCCTTTCCGGTTAACATGATAGAAAAATTTCTCAGATATCCAACGTGTGTTAAAATCCGAATTGATTGGAACAAATAATGATGTGAGATTTTTAGTTATTTCGATGCATTTTAGAAAGCAGAGATCATTATGAACATTGACCAGATACCATCCCTGCTGAATGCCCCTTGTTATGTACAGGAATTATTTTGCCCAATATATTATCTACAACTTATGTACAGTTTGGTAGTTATTTACCATTACCTCCACCCCTTCAAATGAGAGCTACATCTACCTCAATATGAATAAAATCAATAATTTTAAAGTATAGTGATGGTTCTATATTAGGTTTGTTTTGGTTCACAATTTTGTATAGTTCGATCATGTGCAGTTATTAAAATGTGTTTTGGTTCAGTTAGAATCGTTCTAGTATCGTTCACAAAGTGTTTTGGTTTTCTCCGAACCGATTCGGAACTATTCCAGAACGATAATTATTAGTTCGTACATTTGAGTAGGGACTGTTTAGAACTTCGAGTTTGCTCTTGCGCACTAATAACATTTTTCATTTGCGTTGTGGATTTTGTTGTAACGTTTTCTTAATCTCATTTATATCAGTATTTTAGTTGGTGTTTCATTTGGTATTTTATCTACAATACTGACTCCGGTAAAACAAAGAAACTCGGAGAGTTGCGACCTGTAAATAAGACAAAATTATATATCAACATTATTCTTATACCATAACAGATAGACGTGAAATGTATGTAGCAATAATAATAATCATTATTATTATCACATCTTTTACGATTCCAAAAATTTATTCTTGGCATGTTTTTCTCAAACTCATTAGTATAAGATTACAAAGAGAGAACAATATATTTTCAATTTAATTTTGGATAACCGGAAATAACGTCTTAGTTAATTCCTGTTACTCTCATTTTTTCAAAAACATTACACTTTAATTATATATTTGCTTAACTTTTTCACTCTTGGCTTTAAATTAACTCAGAAGTCCAATGATCGTTGTACCAGAGTAGAGGTATCTAACCTTCAATCTTTGTTTATACCTTGTCAGAAAGACAACCGGGACGGTTCAATAACAATTCGAAATACAGAACCAAAACAAACCTATTGAATAGAAATTATCGTGTGCTTAGATTTTGATAGCAAAAGAAGAATGTAATTCAAGAAGTGTAAATAACTTCATCATTGGAAGTAATAAACATACATTCCATTTTTTGACGTTATAGTTTTGAATTTCTATAAAATTACAAAACTCTTGATTATCTTAAATATGTATATATGAGGTCTGTCCAAAAAATAAGGTGAATTTTCAAATTTCGCGGTCTACGTACAATCGATTAGCATTTTTTATATTTTTTCTATGTTGGTTCTCCCGTTTCGAACATATGTTCACCGTTTCAGCTGTTTAGTTTGTTAGTGAGAGGCATGAAAGTTAGTATTTTACGTGTTTGTAGATTTTCTGCTATCGAAAAAAATTAATGAAAGGATTAGCAACAAATTTCATGTAAAAATGGAATTTAGTACTCAGAAACACTTGAGATGTTGACAGTGGCATACGGTGATTGTACTCTGAGTCAGAAAAATATTTACGCTCGCCCTGGACGCCTCAGCACATCAACAACAGATGAAAATGAACATAATTGTTATGGAGAATCGTCGAATCACTATTAGAGGAATTTAGGAGGATGTCGACATATCGGTTGACTCATTTCATGCAATTGGCAGCGAAGTTCTTTCCAAAATTGCTGAATTTTGACAAAAAAACCGTCGCATGAGCATCACTCAGGAATTTTTGAATGACGTCAGCGGCGATCCAGATTTATTTAAAAGGGTCATAACTGCTGGCGAATCATGGGTATATATGGTTATCATTATCCAATCGTCCCAATGAAATAGCCCAGGAGAGCCAAGCACGTCGAGTTTGATCAGATGTCAAGGCATTGCTCACCGTTTTCTTTGATGACCGTGGCGTAGTGCATCAGCAGTTCTTTCCACATGGTCGAACGGTCAATATAGACTATCACCTTGAAGTTACGCGTCATTTGTTCACTTGTCATTGCTTGATCATAATTTCTTGGTCAAAAACAACACCCTAATCATGCCTCAGCCACCGTATTTACCAGATTTGACCCCCTGCGACTTTTCCTGTTCCCAAGATTAAAGAAACCCATGAAAGGACGGCGTTTTGCGACAACTGAGTCTGAGGACATAGTCTACCACGCCGATGATCAGCGTTCAATTCTCCGATCTTTTTTAATTCCCCACGTGTGCTGAGACATCACAAAGGTGTGGAGAGCCGGAAAAAATGACAGATTGAGAAAAGCGCATCACGTGACTGTTTGAATTATTTATGTCCACAGAAAATTCAAATGTTCTGACTTGCAGAAGAGTGTGCTCTGATTAGCTGGTAAGCTGCGTAACATTTTGGTACACTCCGATTGGTTTACCGCTGAGTGACAGCACACCACGTGACAATTTGGTGTACTCTGGTTGACTGGGTGATCTGTCTGCCTTGTACCACAGAATACTGATTAACTTGTTTCTGTAGTCTGTGCCTTGTACACAGAATCACAGTATTATATACTGTGACAGAATACTGATTGTTGTTTTCTGTAGTCTGTGGCCTTGTATCTTGTATGGCGAGTTTGCCTGAATAAGGGGACTGTGAAGGGGACAAAATAGAAATGATGAATAAATGAATATTTTTTGAGACAAATAAAAATCCCCCTTATTTTTAACAGACCTCGTGTATCTATCAATATTTTACATTTATTTTTGTTGATAATCAATAAAATGAATACAGGCGAAATGAAGAAAACACAATGCACTGTGTATGGTGTGATATGTGACACACTAGGCAAAAATAGGCAGTTAGTATTAACGAAAACACTAGTAGCAAATGATGTGAGTGACATTAACTGTACATACAAACAAATGCAGACGAATATGGAAAAGCATCGTGACAAGCCTCATAAACAATATTCATTAACTTTTAATTAATATTTATATTCTTCATCGACATGTTTTTCTTTTGAACCGTTGAATTATATTTCAAATTACTTGAACAACGACAAATTCAGAAGTGAATTTGCAAAATATATTGAAAAATCTTTTTTTTGTCATACTGTCCATGATAGAAGCTCTGTTCGCAATGATACCAAGCTATTCATCTGCTTAAGGATTTGAATGGGGTACTTACCGCATTTTGGTGAGCATAGCCTTGTTGGGGTTGAGAACCGCCACCCAATATCCCACCTAGTAGTTTTTCAGCAGCACCGCTTTTGATGGCTCCTGCTAACATCGATTGTGCGCTTTCCAGAAAACTATCAAAACCAGATTCTGGTTGAGCCTAAAGAATATTAATTATATTTATTTATTGAAGGTCACAGAACTACGATCTGATCTTATAATTGCGTATGAAATTGTTCAAATTAATTAAGGTAAATGCTCTTCTTTAGGGGAAAAAAAGCTTCATGACTTTCTATTTGTCCATCATTCAACATTCAATGTGGAAAGCTCCCAAAAAAAGTTGGGAAGATGAAGTAGAAAAGCCTGAAGCTTTAAAATATAATATAATATCCGATTAATGCCTTGAGTTTAAATAGGATGGAGCCTAGCTCCCTTACCGTTACGACGTGTCTTCATCAGGAGAACAAACAAACACAAATGATTTTTTTTCTTAGTCAGCTTATGCACTTTTCAGCCAAACTGTTATATTATGTAACTTTTCTAAACTCTTCGAGATATGTGTGCAAAATGTTATGTACTTCCATATTCAAAAAGTTATTTCTCCTACTCAGCATTGTTTCATATAACAAAGATCATGTATGACAAATCTTGCATGATTAAATCAATATCTCTGTACGTACCTGGACAAGCAAAAACAAGTCGATGTTGTTTATTTAGAATTTCAAAAAGCCTTCGATCAAATAATAGATCATTATGTTCTTCTTAGCAAATTGACAAAATTGGGACTCTCTAACCAACTGCTTACTCTAATTGAATCATATCTAGTTAACAGAAAACAATTCGTCGAATATGAATCTTTCAAATTGACTCAAATTGACATCTGGGGTACCACAAGGTTCTAATCTTGGACCTCTATTGTTTTTAATTTTTATTAACGACTTGGCAACCTCTTTGAATATTCCTAGCCTACTATTTGCAGACGACCTGAAACTATATTATAAAATCGACGACATTACTGACTGTCAACGTGTACAACATGAATTAGATGTAATCAAACTTTGGTGTCGTAATAATCGTCTACAACTGAACGTATCCAAATGTAAAATAATATCATTTACAACAAAAAAGCGAACTTTAATGTACGATTATTTAATCAACAATACTACAATCAACAGTGTATATGAGATAAAAGATCTTGGTATAACATACGACGGTAAATTAACATTTACAACACATATAAGGAATATGACTGCTGATGCAAATAGGATGCTTGGATTCATTTACAGAAATGGCAAAACTTCAAGAGTATTGCCACCTTAAAATTGCTATATTTTGTGTATACCAAATCTAAGTTAGAGTATGGCTCTGTGGAATCCAGTTTACTACTACCAAAAAACATTAGTTGAGAGCGTGCAAAGGAAATTCCTAAAATACCTATGTCTAAAAGTTGATGGACAATACCCCAAGAGAGGCATCGATCGTAACATTTTATTGACACGATTTGATATGACTTCTTTGGAAAATAGGAGAGGTATCCTTGGTATAAAATTCCTGCATAAATTACTAAACAACAGTACAGTTCTTTTACCCGAGATCAATTTCTTAGTACCAAGAAGTGAAGGTCGACACAATCTGAAATTCTATTGTGAAGCATCACGCACAAATGTTATGCTATGATCACCATTGGATTGAATAAAATCTGTGGACATTGCGATATTCATTTCGACTCTCTGAACGCCTTGGTATCATGTATCCACAATTGCTTTTAATAATACTATAAATAACATATGTGTCAGTACTGCTACATTGCATGATTTGTAACTTTTTGTGTTATACAATACTCAATTTTTCACTCCTCTTTTGAAATTTTACGTATACGAATATTTTATATATACTTTGTTTTAGCACTTACTTTTATACATTTCTATATTCCATTATTATTAATATTTATTCCATATATACTCTGTAATAATATCATTTCCTGTAACTGGGCACTCCTGTTGGAAATTCGAATCGAGTAACAAAATGTTTGTTTTCAAGATTGTGTAAATCAAATCATCAAAATGTTTTTTTCAGGATAAAACACAAATAACTTTTGAAAAATTAAATTTCCTTGAATTAAATTGGCAATGAAATGTACCATTCAGGTGTTACGTGCAATTCAAAGATGTCATTTTTCCTTTGTGATGAAAATATTAAACATTCAGAAAGTTGGGAGATTTATTTCACACTAATTGAAATTTTTAGTTCGAACTATACGAGATCTGTTCAAAAAATAAGATGAATTTTCATTTTTCTAGAAAAATATTTATTCATCAATTTCCCTTCCAAAGTAGTCCCCCTCAGATAGAGAGGGAGAAAGATACACTTGTAACAGCGTTTTTTCTAATCCTCAAAGCAGTTCTGATATGCATTTTTTAGTTTGTCCTTTTATGGGTATCTTAATTCTTATGAAAAAGTCGCAAGAGGCCAAATCTGGTGAATATGGTGGGTAATAATTCTGATACCACACGCTCCATGCCCCAAATTCACGAAAAAACTCCATTTACCATGCACTTAATGAATCTCGACTAGGTTATGGAATAACTTTATTGGGAGCATGTAACTCATTCCTTCTCTCTTCTGTATTGACATTACAGAAGAGGGCACTGAGATGTCTCTGTAAAGTCAAATCCAGAGAATCGTCCAGGAACTTGTTCACTGCCAATAAAATGTTAACAGTCATCGCACTTTTTATCCTAGAGACGGTTTGCCTTATTTATAAACATAAAGCGAAGTTCAACTTTGCTGCTACTCTTATGCTACTCGTAACAGCAATTATACCTTTAGACTTCCCACTCCAACTTCGAATTTAATCAAGGATTCCATATACTACTAGTACTATGTTGCTGTATCGCTGCTGTTCCAATATTTTGACAGAATCAGAATCAACGAACGTTATAGAACAGTGCTTTCAAAAATTATTCTACAGCGCCATCTAGTGGCGAGTTACAGAAAATTTCATAGACTAAAAACCTTCTCTACGAAAAATTACTTATACATGTCAAGTTTCATCAAGATTGGGTGAGCGATGTAGATGTTTATCACTTACCAACCCAGCAACAAATATCCATTTATATATATATATATATATATT
>NW_019293584.1:0-34108 GCF_000500325.1 Leptinotarsa decemlineata | reverse complement strand
ATTTATAATTTATAATCCTTTATGACATGGAATATTCCTCAAGCACGTTTAATGAAACAACCATCATGAAGAAAATTTACCATGTCTCACAGGATATATCTCATAATTGTTTCATAAAGGAATTATATAGTTAGATACTTTGGAAGATTCAGATAGTTTGTGTGAGGTGTGTCCCAATATTCATTTATTTTTTCGACACCAAGACATGTAGTTCTAGCCTAATTATTGACTAAAAATTACATTTTTCAAATACAACCAAAACGTATTATCAATCCTTAGAAAACAACACTTACATTTTGTGTATCGATGCTCCTCCACATTCCATACAGTATCATCCTGGACGATAATCCTATCAGCTGCCACTTCGTGCTGGTGGTATCCCCAGTCGGGCAACTGTCGCCCCGTGAACTTCAAAGCTGTATCAGTATCAACGTGTATCAACCTCACCAGCGACTGGATTGTATGCCAGTTGTCGCCCTGTTGATCTCTGTTCGTTATTTCAACTCTCCATAAGTTCTGGGCCGGCATCGATATGTTGTAGTCGATGTAGCAGGAGACTTCTTGGCATTGCGGTGAAAGGGGGGCTGCAACATCGTGGGAGTTCAGCGCTCGACTGGAGATTCCTAAGGAAAGAAGCAGATAGTGAGGTGTTATTAGTTTGTATTTTAAGAATATGGTTCATTTAAAGGTGACGATGAAAACAAAGTTGGAGTTGGTCTATTGATTTCCAAAAATCCCCATTTTTTTAAATCAACGTGCAAGATAGAAGGTTGAATAACAACCATAGTCTGCAGTTACAGACTGCAATGTTAAATTTCATCCTAGTTTTAGTTGCATAAAATCCTATTCGACCATTTGCATATGTTTGTGTTTGAGTTATTCAACAATAATGAATTAGTAATACATCCATCAACCACTTACATAGCTGGTTAACAGAAAAAACATTTTAAACATTTTTTTAACTTACACCAAAAACGGAAAAGGTCCTAATAATGAGTTGCATGAACCTCTGAATAAGGTTTGTCGCATCTTGAGTAAACTTACAAAATCAACAAACTTATCAAATCAAATCAAAATATGCTTCATTACCAATGATTTTAATATCTTATTGGCAAAGTCTAGTAAAGTAAAACGTGTATATGGGATATTAAATTAACAAATACAAGCTATAAAATAATGCTTAGAGCACAAGAGCAGCGTATTGGACAGAAGGATATGAAGCCCAGCTGAATAGATACAAAAATTAGTACATGAATATATGAATAAATGTTTATATTACGTACTGAGCATTGATAACCATTTCATGTTGATTTCAATAACTTGTTTACAAAAAGCTACATGCCAATTACTCGATAGAGCCTTGGTAGAATTCGTCCACACTATAAAAGGTCCTCACAAGGATGTCTTTTACTTTTATTCTGATTTTTTTTCATCATAATTCATTCCTTTTCAACCCCGTCTCAACACGAGATAAATCTTTCGCAAACACTTTTTCCTTACTAGAACGAAATTGTCGTTTCATGAAATCAAGTTCAATAACGTTAGTTGTTCAATTTGTTCTCGTAAAATGTCATTATAACATATTTATAAATTACCTGTTTTCCAAGAAGTAATGTTATAATTGTAATTGTTTTTTCAAAATCTACCTATTTTGCCAGAATTAATCTTTTTTTTATGAGTAGAAATATATATATTTTGTTCGAACTTAACAAAAAATATATAATAATTGCACAAAAAACTCAATTATCTCAAAGGTGCAGATTTTTTACCATCCTTATCATAAAAGAGGACGTATGCTTCTCCACTAACAAGCGATTTTGGTGAAATTGGTGACACGTGTGAATCGTTGTATTTGTGACACGCGCCAGTATACGGGTGTCTGCAGTATGCTGTATAATGCCCTCTGTGAGTAGTTCCACTGTGATTTAAAAGTACATATTGATTATAACAACAAGTATCCACATTTTCTGCTGCAAAATTGTCCATATCCAATCCTTCTAGAGGAAATTCGATAACATCATTCAATTTGCCTCTAAATCTTTCCGTTGCCGTTGGAGAAAAATCTTTTTAAATGAATTACTAAAATATGGGGAAACTTGTGGATTGATGGGGACTTTGTGCATTTTCTCCTTTGCTTGCATTTCGAACACGTCGGTTTTTCATTTCCATCCAATGTTTCTTCTCTTGCAAACGAATCCAAGCATTGCCACAAACTCAATTGGTCGGTTCTTTGTGGAATGGAGAGAGACAAATCCCAGAAAGGCTTGAAGGTTACTGATGAGTGTCCACAGTGTGTGCATTTCATCGTAGATTTCAATTGACCAATGAAATTATCTACAATCTTAGAGTTATGCATCCGCAAATATGTGAGCCATGACTCTTGTGCATTTCCGCTGTCGCTCAATTTTTCGTTAATCTCCGTTAAAATTGGTTTAGGTTTCCCATTAATTATATTAACGTCTTCATGTAAACCTTCTAGAAGATAACAAAGAAACTCCTGGGCGTCTTGATGGGAGTTACTCATGAATCAAGAAGCAAAACTTTGAATCTGATTTTTTAAGGTGGCTGTATTTATTACTCTATCAAATGAATCTTCTGACCACAACTCCTTGATGACTTCTGCAAAAGCTTTGATTAAAGCACCTTCCATACTAGAAATACTAGTATTGACTACTAGTATTGAATTCATCTTTTTTAAAATATTCCAATAACCATCTCGTATTTGACAAACATTGGATTACGCTGTTCACGAAACAGGTGTTACCAATATTTTTCAACCCATTTAACCCAAGGGTTTTGACTGAAGAATTCATCACTGAACAATTCAAAATATCATTTATCTAATTAAGTTTCTGCATAGAATGCCATTAATCAACATATTTATAAATTGCCTGTTTTCTTAGATGTAATATTGTATGGTAATTGGTTTTTCAAAAACTACCTTTTTTGCCAGAATTAATCATTCATCTAATTAAGTTTTAACATAAAATGCCAGTAATTAACATATTCATAATTTACTTGTTTTCCTAGAAGTAATATTGTATTGTAATTGTTTTTCCAAAACCTACCTGTTTTACCAGAATTAATCATTTATCTAATCGAGTTTTAGCATACAATGCCAGGAATTACCATATTTATAAATTACCTGTTTACCTAGAAGTAGGTAATGTTATATTGTAATTGTTTTTTCAAAATCTACTTGTTTTACCAGAATTGATCATTTATCCAATTAAATTTTGGGATAAAATGCCAGTAATTAACATATTTATAAATTATCTGTAGGTAATGTTATATTGTATTTGTTTTTTTCAAAATCAAGCTGTTTTACCAGATTTATTCATTTAAGTTTTTTTATCCTTAAGTAAAGCGATTTTTAATTTTTTGAGCGAAAACCATGCGTCGGACAAAGAAATCATAGCAGATCAAATGTGCTCAAAAATGTATGGAGATTTTAAAAATAATTTTTAATTCAAGATAAAGCAGTGGCGTAGTATTTTTTTCGCCAAAAATATACATTTCAAAACTCGTACGTACGCCACTGGCAGAGAAGATTAAGAAAATTGTACAACAGAAAATGCGCCTTGAGGCATGGAACATATGTACCAAATATGCCAAAGATGTCTACAAAATTATTCCAGTTATTATTAAAAAACTGATTATTTCTGAAAACTTTGCCACCCTGTATCTCAAAAGTTAAGGCGTTTAGGACATACGTCCATAGGACGTTTTTTCCTTAAAATGGGTCTAAGAATCACCTCCTCAAATATTAGCATGTGTTTAAGGAACACCCTGTATAACATGATTTTTTTTTTGATTGGATATGTTTGCTATCCGTTTGAATTTGTGAAGTATGCAACCTAATTTTTCAACTATGTGATCTATGTGCTGGTTCCATCTGAGATTTCTGTCTGTCCTGTATTGGAGATTTTGATATCATATTCTGGTAGAGAGTTGTCATTACTACTGAATGGTACGTAATAGGTTTTCTCAAAATCAATAGATAAGAGCATGTGGTCGAACCACAATTTGATTTGATGAAGGTCATGTTCTAATTTCTGTTTCGAATTAAACCCGTTGTCGTCTTTGTAAAACAGCACAGTATCATCAGCGAAACTCAGAATGTTGGAGTTAATGTCTTGTTGGAAAAAGTTGTTCAAGTAAATATTGAATAGGATTGGTCCTAACACCGTCCCGCACACCACATGTAATAATTTCCTTTCCACTTATATGATAGCTCACTTTAACCCTTTGCTCTCTGTTGTAAAGATAACTTCTGAAAAGAGTATTCGCTATACCTCTAATTCCCATATCGTCCAGAAGATTCAGTAAGTTAGAGTGGCCGACGGTGTCGAAAGCTTACCTAAGGTCTATGAAAACAGCAATGGAAGGTTACGATTTATCCAAACATGAATAAATTTGCTGGGATAGTTTTTTTATCGGGTCTTGGGTGGACATATTCCCTCTGAAGCCGTGTTGTGATTCTGACAACAACTGGTGTTTTTCAAGAAACATATTCAATCTCTTTTGAATAACCTTCTCGAAAACTTGAACAAGACTAGTTATGAGTGAGATTGATCTATAGTTTGCTACATCGGTTTTCTTCACTTTAATATACAGTGTGTAAGGACGAAAACTTAACAGAGCCGTTTTTGAATATGAAAAGTAAGATTTTTTAAAAAAGCTCGGACACGTCGATTTCTAATTGAAGGGGGACACCTTTCAGACTAATCAGATTTTTTGTAGTACGCACCCCCTCGGAGGGGTGCGTCCGACGACCCTTATTTAGATAGGGAAAGTAGGTCGAGTGGCACCTTGTTTTAGAGGTCTTTCGAATACCTTTACTACTCTGTCAACAGAAAATTTTTGTGACGATTAGTTTTCGAGATAATTTGAAGTTTTAAAGGTATTTGCATTGAGTTCAACTCTTTTTAAAATAAATCAAATTGTTTTTAAGGTGCAAGTTACGTTCAGAACTCTCATAAAAAAAATAAATTTTTGCTTTTTATGACAACCTGCTAATACGTGTCCATTTGATGTCGAATTATTTGTTTATTACGAGGAGATTTCTCCGGGGGATGGGGTTGGTTACCACCCTAACATTTTAGGTAAATTGAGTGGCACCTCCTTATGAAGGTTGCCTTTCGTCGTGGATATTTTATGCTCCTGATAAGAAAGTGAATCATACTAAAAACTCACCTACACAACGAATACAACCTGCTGATTTCCTTAAATGCTGACACAGAAAAGTTTAAAAAACTGTTAATAAATCCCAATAATTATTTTTAAAGCACACACAAAAAAGTAACACCTAATAAGGGTAACTCACATATGAAAATCAAAGTAAATGTTCAAAATGTGCGCCATTTTGCTCCATGCAACAATAAAGATTTTGTTTGGATTTTGCTCTTACATTATTCAACATATCAGGAGTTATAGCTCGGCATTCATCAATGATTCTACGAAGTAATTCATCCAAATTGGCTGTCTGTGTAGCATAAACTTCGGACTTCAAATACACCGACAAAAAGTAGTCCAGTGGTGTTAAATCTGGTGATTTCAAAATGATTATTCAAAACATTGTGAACCTGCTGGGCATAATGGGGTGGTGCACTGTCTTGTTGAAAATGTATAAATTCTTCTTGACATCTTGGATCCTGTTCAATTATTTCAACTACACGAGGTTGTATTGCCTCTTCAAGAAGTTGTAAATAAGAATCAGCGGTTGAATATCCATCAATGAAAACTGGACCTATAATATGATTGCCGAATATTCCGGCCCAGACATTCAACTTTTGGGAATGTTGGTATGTATTTCTGTGTTTGTCTTGGGTTTCCATCCGACCAATAACGGCAATTGTGACGGTTCATGCAACCATTTGAATAAAATGAGCTTTCTTCCGAAAAACAGATGTTATAAAGCAACTCGGGAATTTGCAATAATCTCTCACTCATTCCCTCACAAAACTCCTGTCTTCGGTCAAAATCATCCTTATTGAGTTCATGAACAAGTTTAATTTTTTAAGAATGGAATTTGTGGATTTCAAGGATTCGGCTTATTCCGGGCTTTGCTGATAAACCTCTGGTACTTCACCTGGGATTTGCGATGCCTTGACCAATCACTCCAATCGCATTATCGTCATTCACTACCCTTCTCTGAACATTTCTTTTCTTATTTAAAATCGAACCTGTCTCCCTCAATTTTGTGACCAAAACCAGTACGTGATGTCTGCTTAGGTGTTTACCAGGGTTTTGCTCGTTGAATAAAATTGATGTTCTTTCAGAATTTTGGTCGTTGCCAAAAAATAAAGCAATAACTGTAACTCTTTCAGCAGTAGTGTAAGGCATTTTCAAACAAATAACAATACACGACCCGTTTAAACAAAACAATCGAACGATGTACTAATGAAAACTGGAAGAAGAGGAGTGGGTATTGATTTAAAAAAAGGATTTCATTAAACAAAAAACTGATAAGAAGAACTGCTCGAATTTTTTTTCATTTAGGCATACTAGTTACCGAGTGGTATGTCTAATGTATTATCCACATGGCAATTTTAACTTCAAATTATCTCGAAAACTAATCGTTACAAAAATTTTCTTTCAACAGAGATATGAAGGTATTCGAAAGACCTTTAAAACAAGATGCCACTCGACCTACTTTCCCTATTCAAATGAGGGTCGTCGGACGCACCCATCCGAGGAGGTGCGTACTACAAAAAATCTGATTATTCTGAAAGGTGTCCCCCTTTAATTAGAAATGACGTGTCCGAGCTTTTTTAAAAATCTAACTTTTTATATTCAAAAACGGTTTTGTTAAGTTTCCGTTGTTACACACTGTATATGCTTTATAACAGGCATTTTGAGAGCTGAGGGAAAATATCCCTGCCCTAATGACATATTCACTAGATGTGTTAGTGGTTTCGATATATAATACTGCAACATAATTCGGTAAAAGCGACTCGTTGGGCTCACAGCTGCAGATACACTAGAGATTCTCTATTCGATGGAAACAAAGTAATTTGTTGAGATAAATATACAGTTTTTCTTGATGTTTGGAATGCGATGTAACTCGTAACGAGTTGTGTCAACGCTATTTTCTGGGTTTTTTGTTCGTACTCTACAGTGTTTCTGCCTGACGTCTCATCAACTACGGCAGTAGACATTGAAACAAGCAAAGAGATAACGTTCAAATTGTTCCCGTTGCTCCCAACGGAGATACTACGGTATTATATTTTTATTGGTGGGCGTTGCTCGGTTTTTCTCAATTAGATTACCCAACCTTGTTTGTGTACCATTAAGGGCAGGTAGCCAAATTTCAATGATGTGCATTGCCTTTCCTTTTCAATTAATATTATCTCTGTGTTTTTGAATCTCTATTGCGTCTCTTTATATTTTTGGATAGTGATTTTGAGTTATAACGAGTATGACTGTATCTCAGAATGAGATTATGTGAGTGTCTTCTTTTTGAGAACTACAACTGATTTGTCGGTTCGCCCGAAGCAACAATTCCTCTTGTGTTCAGAGAGATGAGTATAGTCGAAGTAACCGGTACTGTGAACAGTTGAAGGTATCGGCGAGCTCAAAGGCCAAAAAAACCAATGCAAAAAATTATTCCGCTGTCATCTGGTCCACGTGAACTGAAAAATTGTTGGTGTGTATTGGATACTTTTTACTAATCCAGTTTTATGATTGTCTGAAGAGTTATAAAATTAAATTTATGGTGACGAATTGAATGCGAGGATATTTATATACCTCATGTTGTCAATGTTCAGTTCAGAACTGATCGCGAATTGAGTACTAAAATTCGATATTGGTGCAGTTATAATTACTTAAAATTTCTGTCATCTGTTTAAAATGTGGCGTCCTTGGACAAGTACTAATAGTAATAACGAGTGTGATAACAACGCTGACTTTCACCTGTGTAGTGATTCCAATAGCGATGGTGAAAAATTAGAAAACGAGATACTAGTGAATGAGATTCGGATGCATTTGAATATTGAAACACGAAGAGTATGTTTCAATGTAAATAAGAATCTTTATCTCAAGTTTGGTTTCGAGGGAAACAAAGTATTACAAGCAATATCAGATTCGACCGAAATTTCTTTCTCAACTGTACGTACAATACTCAAAAACAAACCTCATGAACGCAAGACGTGATGTAATAAGGCACTACCAAAACCTTTAGATGTTCATCTAATGAAATCATTAAAAAACAACAATATTCGACTGTTACAAAAGCAATGAGATTCCTACAAATGAAATCATAAGAAAGAAATTGAATACATTCCGGATAAAACTTGAGAATTGGATAAAGAAACTAGGATTCAGATTTATAATAATGAACAAACGTCAAGCAGTTATGGAAAGCAGAAGAATAGGGGAATTGCGTAACAAATACTTAGAGCAAATAACTAAATATAGACAAGAACAACGGCAAATTTTCTATTTGGACGAAACTTGGTATGACACTACCGACACTGTTACGAAAAGGTTGACTTATAGTTCGAGAATGTGTACGCCTAACATGCCTGCAAACAGAGGATCGCGACTAATCATTGCGGAGGAAGTGAAGGAAGGGTTCCGAATTCTTTGAAACTATGTGGAAAAAACTTGAGGACTGCAATGTTGACTATCATAAGAATATGGAAGGTGATATTTTTGAGTAATGGTTCGAATAAACATTGATCACAAATTTGGATGCGAATAGTGTAATAGTTCTTGACAACGCTTCCTATCATTCGCGACAGGTGTAATATGACTTGCCATCAAAGCGTAGCTTGGCTGTAGTAAACGGTTAACAAGTAATCTGAATCTATATTATATATGTGAGGAATAATTGACTTTCAGTTGAGAATTTTGCTATCCCAACATGAAACGAATGTTGATTCTTTGTTTACCATCTATTCTTTCATCTCAAATAATAACCGGTTATGCTATACTAATTATTCCAAAAATATATATTATAATCGGTTTTTTATAAGGGTCGTTATGGGTGGAACTGTATTCCTACCCTATCTACCGTTTCCAGGCAACAGTTCGTCTGAATAAAAAACTTGCGAATATACAAATCTCATTTGTGAGTTAACAAGAGGCTCGTTTTACTTTTCCACGTGGCTGAATATATAACTTATTTGAAGAAGCCTGCAGATGATTACGTAAAGTCAGTGAGGAATGTTGAGTTGAAACCAAGGGTGAAGGGAAAATAAAAAACATGGAACTATACATGGGAATTGGCCAATACTCGATGAGAATCCACCCAGTAGCGGTTGAAACATTTGGTGTTTATGGCCCGGAGTCTCTGTTATTCGTTCATGAACTCGGAAGGAGAATCGGACAAGCAACGAAAGATCACCGTTCTACCTCTTTTCAGATAGAAAGAATTAGTATTGCTATTCAATGTGGCAATCCTGCTTCAGTACTTGGAACTATTCCTCCTTCACATAATTTCGATGAGATAATGCATTGCTCTAATTTCAGTACGGAACTAAAATCTCTTCGAAACAAGCCGAGATATGAGGATATTCATCAGTCTCCTATCAAGGTTAATTCATGAGTATATTGATCCACCTTCTACTTTTTCAGTGCGGTCAGTGGACTCAGGTCATTCTTGCCCCCCCAAATAAGAGTTGCACTCCTCGTAGAACTGGTTCCCTTTCAGTGGAAGAGCTTCATGAAGCAAGAGCTGAATAGATCCCTCCACGAAACCCTCCTTCACATGGAACGATCGATCGCAGCTTGAGAAATGGTTCTTAAGGAGACTCTGTGAAACATGTTCTTCCTTACGAATCAGTAGGTAGTTGTCCTGAAAATTTAGAAAATTGGATTGGATAATTTAGGAAACACTTGCTGCATGAATAGCATTTTACAAGTGTTTATGACGAAGAATTTCAAGAACGAAGTTTTAATGATGAACCAGAACGGAAATGTTTCCTAATTATTCATCAAACTCAGACACCTGTTCATTCAGCAGTAGTTTCGTAAGAAGGTATCATCTTTCCCTCCAACCGATTTCCTGGAGTCTTTGAAGTCCACTAGATACTTGTTAGGACAACAAGAGGATTGTTCCGAATTCTTGGGGTTCTTGTTGAATACTCTTTGTGAGCAAAATAATAGCAAAATCAATACTCCTGACCGCTCTGGACTGAATGATTCCGTTCAGCCCATCTCGTCTTGTGTTTGTAAATCTTTTGCTGAAAAATCCTCTCTTGTTCACTTTGTAGTAAATGTTCAAGAGGTAGCGAAAACATATGTGAATTTCTGGAACTTCATCTAGCTTTTCCTAATATGACTAATAACCAGTCCGTGCAAAACTTATTATTAAATCATCTGAAAATGGAGTTTTTACCAGGTGATGATCGACTGTATTGCCAAACATGCGCCAAACTAACTGACTGTTATAAGGAAACAAGTATAGCTGAGGCACCAGTCATTCTAATTATAACAGTGATGAACTTCAAACAATACTCATTCTCTGACGGAAGCAAGAAACTCTTTGGAAGGTTCAGAATAGATGAAGATTTCAATCTAGCAGACCACTATTATGATATTCATGCAGTCATTGTTCACTGTGATCCTTTCTGGCGTTGAAGTTGGTCATTATTACGCCTTGGTCAAAGACGAAACGGCCTGGTTTAAGTTTGACGATAGTCGTGTCACGAAATGTTCTGGCAATGCATTGAATCTATTGGAGCCTCTGGAGACACCCTACATTTTGTTTTATAAGAGAGAGGACATTGGTAGATCAAGATATTCAGACGAGGTGGTGCTGCAGGTTTTTCCGGGTTTTTCTGCAGCTAAAAACGCACTTGCGCCACTGGAATCAATGCAGTCACCCCGGAGCGCCAAATAATTCTTATTGTTGTTTTCATTTTCATCGTTGTTTCATCATAACGAATATTCAAGTAACACTGTATTTTTTTCTGATTGATTCGGCCGTTACTGGATGAAGATCCATAGCAATTTCAAAAACTACATTCATTCATACACTTGAGAAAGCTAGTGTGCTAGCGAAACATGTGATTATATTTTTTCAAATGAAGTTTGTGGAGATCAAATCGTGAGGTGTAGTTTTTGAAAACACTGTATTTATTTGAAGGTGATTGACAATGTTTCATGGTGCATATCAATAGTTCTGATTTTCATTGTTAATAATATGGTTTGTAATCCTCAAAAGAACGAATGGAATTGAAAATTGAAATGAATAGCTTCAAATAAATAATGATGATATCAAGCAAAAAACCTGAAAATATTCCGAACCAAATTACTTCAAGTTACAATCGTCTGCGGCTTTTCTATAGCGAAGCACATGTCGCGGTTTGTAAAAAACCCTTTATAGAGAAAATCATACAATAAACTGTATTTATGAGTTTTAATATTTTCATCAAGTATTGGTCTGTTCTATTCAAAAATAGAAAAAGGGTTGGAGATAATTAGATCCCTGTGGATCACCAGCGTTGATGATAAAATTATTCGAGAGATATCCGATAAGTCGCAGCTTCGAAATTTGGTTGGCAAATCCTCATGCCACGGTCGAAGGCCTGATCTATAGTCCTTTTGAATATTTTTCTTCCCCTTTCAATGAGGAGGAAAAACTATTTTCTTGTGAGACAAGTTGAAAAGTCTGTAAAATATTGGTGCGTGTTAATTTGCGCACTTTTTAAGTACGATGACGGGCACTTCATCAGGACCAGACGCCTTGTTGGTATTGAGCTATTTCAGAATTCGCTTGACTAGACTTGTCGAAAAGTAATATCCGGCATTGTGAATTCTAGGTACCTTTCTCATTAAACGCAAATTATCCAACTACTAGATTTGCTTTCTCTATGGCTGTTGTTGCAAATAAACCATCCGCTTGTGTTAGTGGTGGAATTGTTTCGATTGACAGCTTCAGCTATCGATCAGAAGGATCTAGACCCGTTGGAATTGGCAAGCATTTTATCGCTAATTCTCTGATTGTGAAGTTCTTTGCTTTCAAACCAGGAGCCCGTGACAGAAATTTTAACCCCATTTTTTACCGTCTGCCTTCTTTAGAGAACATATATACAGCTAAAAACAACAGTATTATGCGTTGAACGAATTTTTTTCCCATGTTACACACACTCAAACACCAACTCCAGTTTACATAAAAAAAGCTTCTTTGACCACCATTTTACCATATGTCATTCATGCGACCGGAAGGCTAGGTTACTCAACCCACAAAAAAATTATTTGCAGACAGTTACATGGTGATCTGGCTGAAGCATGAATTTTTTATTTAAAAAAAAATGGTTGACTAAAATCAATTTTTTACCGTCTGCCAAGCACAGCGTAGACTAACGGTAGCATGAAATGAACAAATTTTCACAAGGCAGACATTTTGGCGGTGTATTGATAATTTATAGAAGTTAGTTGATTAACAATATTTTTACAGTGTCTCTGAACCATTTTTTACCGTCTGCCTTTTGAATGTAATGAAGTTCCATGATTAAAATGTCCTGCGACAACTTTTGGCAGACAAATTGGCAATGTTTTAAGTATGGCAGACGCGAATGACCTCACAAAAAAAAATAATAACTTTTACCAACATTTTACCGTCTATCATTATTTTCTTGCAATATTTATAATTATTAAGTAGACGAATTGTCAATTGGCAGACAAATTGACCGTGTTTATACATATGATGCACTGTTTGGAACCTTTGGTGTAGAAATGAATATTACTGGAGTTTTTTCCCAACACCATATCCTTATTCTTAACACTTCGACACGTGTTTCGATCACCAAATGATCATCTTCAAAAAGGAAGATTAAAACTAGAAACTAATGCGAGCTAACCCTATTTATGCTATATAGGTAAACCATGCAGGTAAACCATCCAGGCGTACCAACCATACAGGTATACCAACCTAAATTAATTTTACAATTTTGCCTCATCTATGATTTTACAATATAAAACAATTTTCAGCTAATAAAAATTCAAATTTCACAATATTGCCTATTCAAATTTATTTTTGCAATGTGTCCTTATGTAGTAATCAGTAAACCCAACAACATTATTTTAATTTATTTTAACAAGCTATATAGTATGCTCTTTGGTATAGGTCCGTCATCGTTATTCATAATATTATTGTGTTTACTTATTTCTACACTCTCATAGGCATCTTGTTGCCTGTTGTTGTTAACTTGTCCAACTAATCTTAATGAACTGAAGTCTATGGAATGGTTTTGTTACAAGAATATAATGGGCGACTGCTGATTTATCAGGTCTTCCATATTTTGAGTGTGTCATTCATGTGTTCCTTATATCTTACTTTAATATATCTTTTTGTCTGTCCATAATATTTTGCATCGCAGTCCTTACATTCAATTTCGTAAATTCCAGACTTTTCCGAATTCTCGACTTTGTCTTTTGAACTTCCCAAAAGGCTCTGTAGTGTATGACTTGTTTTAAAAGCCATACCTAGCCATACCTTTCCAAAGGTCCTCGTATATTGGTAGTATGGAACTGAGTTGTATTTATCTTAGTTTTTGTCCTTTCTGAAAGTCGAGATTCCGTTCATTCTTAACCTAAACTTCTTCTTCCTTATTATGCCATCTACAATACCCCCGAGAAACCGTTAGTGGCTGCTATTTCCTGTATTGAACGTCTTTTTTTTTGAACCTATAATGTGTTATTCAACCCAGCACGTTTGTGCTGTCCACAGTGACGTGAACTGTCAGGAATATACCTGTACGTACTTGTTTCTTTTCTAAATATATCGTAGTCTAACCCTCCATATTGGCTCCTCATTATCAAAACGTCAAGAAATGGTAGTTGTCCCTTATTTTCTAACTCATACGTGAATTTTATTGAAGGACATCAATTATTCAAAATGGAAACAAAGTCGTCAATATTCGATTTTTTGGTATCGAATATCGCGAAAATATCATCCACATACCTCAGCCAAATCCTAGGAAAATACTTCGACTTTTCTTTGGTTTCCATTTCGAATCTGCTCATGAACAGGTCTGCCAGGTAGGGAGACAAGGGGTTTTCCATGGCCGTTCCTTCCTGTTGTTCATAAAAGCAACCTTCTACCTGGAACCGATTTTGTTTCATACACAAATTAGTAAGAGAAACGGATTCATCGATTTCGTTATTATTGAAATTATTTTTCTCTAGTAATTCCCTGAGGTATTGCAAGGTCTGTGGAATTGGGACGCTAGGAAATAAGGAACTGACATCAAAAGAAACCAAAATCTCACCTTCTTGCAGAACCATGTTTTTTGTATGTTGTATGAACTCTAAAGAGTTTGTTATACAAAAACTTGGTTCCGCAATAAACAAGGTTTCAAATTCCTCAGTAAGCCACTTTGCTATTTGGTAGGTAGGAGCTCCAATAGCTGACACGATGGGGCGCATTGATTTTCCCGGTTCGTGGATTTTTGGGAGGCAATATAGTTTCGACACCATTGGGTTGGAAACTTGTAACTTCCGTTTCAGTTGAGGGGTAAGTATGTTGTCGCATTTCTTGAGTACGTCTTTTACTTCGGCAATCATCTTTGGTAATCTGTTATCTTGTTCTTGGAGATTTGTTTCCTGACCTTTTTTCGAACTAGTCCCTTCGAGGAATCGGGCATATATAGAATTGAATTTTTAACACTAGCAACAATATCCTCTTGAGGATACACTACACTAGCAACGATATCCTCTTGAGGATATCGTTGACTTTCCCTGTAACACATGATAGGTTCTCAAAAGAAAGACGTACAATACAGAAAATAGCAGCCACTAACGGTTTCTCGAGGGGTTTTGTAGATGACATTATTAGGAAGAAGAAGTTTAGGTTGGGAATGAACGAAATCTCGACTTCCAGAAAGGACAAAAACCAAGATAAATACATCTAAGTTCCATACCACCAATATACGAGGAACCTTAGAGAGATTTTCAAGGAACTAGGTATGAAGGTTGTTTTTAAAACAAGTCATACACTACAGAGCCTTTTGGAAAGTCCAAAAGACAAAGTCGAGAATTCTGGCTATTCAACATCGCAAGTTATCAATATCAACAGTTGTTCTAATTGTATTTTTCATATTATTGTTTATAAATAATGAAATAATGATGTAATTAATGTATATAATACATTTGTAACAGAATTGTTCATAATGAAACTTCCTTGAAAATTGAATAGTTATTTTTTGTTCATTGCTATTCGGTCAAAAAAATCTTGTTAAAATACTTCTAACACTATTATTGAAGATATTTTCAACATGTATTGTAAAAATCATCTTTTGATACTCCTAACAATCATCAATAATGTCACTTTTGATGACAGTTGTACAAAAACTCAATTTTGTGGTCAAGCCTTCAGTTTTGTCAACATTTTATCGGTTTGAAAATTCGAAAATAACCATTGATCCAAATCAGCGTTATCTGTTCAGTGAATATAATTGATACCTATTTATTGGAAGCAAATCTGTCGATATCTATATGTTTTCTTCGCTGAATCAGTTTTTCATCATCAGTAGAATATTTCAACACATTCAATTGAAAATGGAATATATCTTTTCTTTCTCATCTTGAACCTGAAAACCATATTAGATAAGTAATTTGATTTCATGCTAAAAACGACAGCAAAGAAACTTCATTTCACTCTAGAAACATAAAATACGAACATGAAAAGAGCAAACAGAAGTATTCCAGTTTCCTTCGTTTATATGATTCGTCAACGCATAAAACTCACCATCTTGGGAAAAGTTCTAGCAAGTTATGAAGTGAATAAGAGTTTCATTTAATATGCACATATATACAAGCTCTGTTTCTGTGTATTATTTGCTTCTCTCCATTTTTAAAGAACCTGTTTAGTTCAAGTTAGTGTAGGAATGAATTCATTATATGAATTTCCCAGTGAGAATGCTTATGGTTATAGTGTAAGTATTCCGATGCAACTGGAAGCAGTTAGAAAATCGTTGAGAATTTTAATGCTGTATTGAAGTTGCTATCTCAGATAGAAAAGATTACAGAAACTAAAAATAGATAAAAATAATTGAACAGTAATTCTAATGTATCGGGGCTTTGGAGGATAGGGCCTGACCAGCGCACACTACGGTAAAAAAAAATAATAATAATAATGATATTTATTTACCAAAGAATCAATACATACACTTTCAATTCAATATTGAAGAATGCAAGTAAACAAACACAGAGAAAATTCACAAAGGCTAATCTGTGCGTGGATCACTAAGGTTATTATACAATGAATTCTAGAATAAGTAACTAGTTATTTGTAAATATATAGTACATTTATGAAATATTGATAAAACATCGGAAAGCAATTAAATAAATAAATAAAANTATGCCATTTATCTGCCTATCAATATTACCTATCATGCTTTTCATAACACGCCACTCTTCACCTATCTTCTTCATCCATCCTACTAAGCTTTCTACCTTGACAGTCAAAGCTGTCACACTCTCCCTTTTTTTCCATCACTCTTACTCTCTAACTCCCTTATTCTTCCCTCTTTTGTCTTTAACGATTTGACCTTGTTACCAAGCTTCCCAGTTACCCTGATGATTTGCTGCAAGCTGCTGCGTTCTGCTCCTCTTTATTGAACTGGATCTCACCCCAAGAGAATCTGGTCGTGGCTTTCTGTATGGTCCCGACCATATTCCCAATCATGGCTGTCCATAAGTCTGCTTTCGATTGTGTATTACCACCCCATTTAAATATATTCATAAAAGAGTCCTCTTGTCTATCTTCTTCTTTATTTTTAGTTTCCTCATCACTTTTCCTCAGAGTCCTATTTGACTCCTCCCGGAGTTGCTCGATCCTCTCATTGGATTTATCCAGGATGTCTTTTATTGTATCCTCCATATTAGCCTTGGCTTCTTGAAAAACATTGTCAATTAATTTTTTCCGCTTCTCTGGCGGTGTCCTATCCAGAGACTCCCTAGGTTTGAAAATCTCCAACTCTCCATCCTTATCTCCAAAACCCTTTCTCTTTTTGAAATCCATACTGCAATATTACACTGGATTTCATCCGAGAAATTATCCTGATTGCTCCAAGGATAATTATGTAGTTTCATACGAGTCCTTGCATTCGATAAATTGGCGAAGGTTCGCCTTCGCCAAATTGGTATATACAAATTTTACTGGCCCAATAACATTTTTCAATTCTTTGAGTGCATGCTTTCAATAAAAATGCGAGAATTCCGTTTTTTGCACATTCACTTTTACTACCTATACGATATAAAAAACACTTCCAACTACAATTTAAATCTAACAACACACGTCCGTCCTCAACGAAGGCTGAGAACGAAGTGGACAGGAGAAGTCTGGCCAAATGCGCTGCACTGAGAAGCAAGGGCCATAGAAATTGAAGAAGAAGAAACTAACTTCATGGTGTCCGTTTTTCGTGACGGTGTGCGCACATCTTCTCCACTTAATGCGCCAAAAGGAGTATTACTTCAAAATTATTGATTTGGAATGAAGATTCTAAAAATTCTTCTTCTCTAGTTTTCGAACACAATGAAATCTAGTGAATGCCACCGTGAAACAACTAATTCTCAGGCTAATATGTAACGGTTTAAATTTACTTGTAAATATTTTAGATATTGTTCGTTTATTTATTATGGAATCGACAGAATTGTCATTTATTGATGACGAACTTTTCGTCACAGCTAGGGACACATCTGGTTTGCCAGTGTGCCCAACCTACATTTTCAAAGAGTTTCCGTGATTTTTCTGTAAAAACAATGGTGTTTTCGTCGCCATTTCTATTGTATCTCGTGTATTGTACAGATATCCAACTATTTTACTAAATTTTCCTACGATCAAAAATACTTATTTTCTATCTTGCTACCCTATTGGTCTAAAATAGTGACAGCAAGTTGTTAATCAACGTAGTCGATTGTTTTTTTTTTCTAATGAGATTGATGAATCGAGAGGAAGGAAGAAAACCGAGACCCTCTCACTTTTTGGAGATTGGTGTCATTTTCTGGGCGTGATAGTTAGCATTTTCCAAATAGACATAA
The DNA here is from genome assembly GCF_000500325.1 of Leptinotarsa decemlineata. Classification (NCBI taxonomy): domain Eukaryota; kingdom Metazoa; phylum Arthropoda; class Insecta; order Coleoptera; family Chrysomelidae; genus Leptinotarsa; species Leptinotarsa decemlineata. Next base: position 16,117 of record NW_019293584.1, on the reverse strand, counting down.
ATGTTTTCTCAAACATCCTGACAAGAGTAGGTTTATTTGGATAAATAAGAAGTGGAAAGTGTGTATTGGTTATTGTTCCAAATATATCGTTGCGAATTTGGAAGTGATGACCCATATTTCCGCACTCTTAGGAGGATTAATAAAGCTAACTATACTGGCTATTGAAACTCTAACGTTTACATAAAATCATACGAAGATCAACAAAACAAGGCGCAAGATTCTGCCTCTTAACATTTACAAAGTTACGTATACGATCAGAAACAGAATGGAGGAAAAAAAAACAACTCTTCTGAAAAGAAAGGTTGTTTGGTACGGCTAGATTTTGGATGACACTGATTCTTGGAAGACAGAAAGGGAATCTGGGAACTTACCAGCCTCCACGACAGTTCATTCAACGACCAGGGAGGCATCAAGACACGCAAGTAGTGGGGAAATCTAGACACCTATAGATTATTGTTAGATAAAAATCCATATAACAATGTTTCAATGAATTCACCCAATCTAGCATTAATAGAATAATGTACTTTAGGAAAAAAGTTATATGAAGTACTGGTGATATTTTGACCCCATCTATACATTCCCGAGAGGAAAAGAGGAAGTCCAGGGACACCCTGTATAAATTGAAATTATGAAACTAATGTTAGTTTTCTGTTCAAACACTTACCATCGAAAGGAATGTACTGTAGACATCAACTCACCTGAAAAAGTAAAATTTTATGTTTTACAAATCAATAAAAAATAAGTTTCGAAAAGTGAAAAAATCTCAAATTGATATTGTCTGAATGATTTCTTATTCACTGATTGGATACGTCGGAATATATACTCAGTGAAAGATTTTTATGAAAGTGAAAGTACATAATTTGTGTTTTATTTATATGTATATATTGTATATAATAATTGTTTTTCACTTGATGTGACTCCGTAATATTTTATTCTGCATATTGTTGTTGTAAATATACTTATATTAGACGTTTCCTACACCATAATTGGAATAAAAGGAATAAAAAGTATCATAATTAAAACAGAATACCACAATATAATACAAACTACAAGTTTGTGAATAAATTTCGTTCAGTTAACTAATGATAGTATCTGAACGTTAGTGCACAACAAATTATCCAGAATCAATATTAACCGGAGGTGATTCGTAATAATAATCCATTATGGAGTTATCTACCGATGCTACACTTGTTAGTCCCTAGGTGATGGAATATAGCTGCGAATCCGAACTAATTCGAACTGTGTTTATACCGGATTGGACATCGGTTGTGTATTGTGGTCAATTGCGGAATTGGGCTGCTGGAATCGTAAAGCCATTTCACTGCCACAAATACACAGAAATCTACTGCGGTTATTTACTTGTCCGGGGCGCCTGTCAATGGAAAACAAATTAATGGCGACATGAAGCATTTGGTATATTCTTGACAAATAATTTAATGTATGTCATACATTTTTTGAGATTTCATTCGTATCTTAAGTTTTCAGGAAGGAAACTGTAAAGTTTTGGTCCTAAATACCGGCAGGATTTCTGTTCAACAGATTTGAGCATTAATGGTATGACGATACTAAATTCCGACGTGTAGCATATTCATGGTGATATATGGATAAGTACTAATAATAATAACGAGTGTGTTAACAACGCAGACTTTTTCCTTTTTAGTAATTCCAATAGCGATGGTGAACAATGCGAAAACGAAATACCAGTGAATAAGATTCGGATGCATTTGAATATTGAAACACGAAGAGTATGTTTCAATGTAAATAAGAATCTACATCTCAAGTTTGGTTTCGAGGAAAACAAAGTATTACAAGCAACATCAGATTAGACCAAAATTCCTTTCTCAACTGTACGTAAAATACTCAAAAGCAAACCTCATGAACGCAAGACGTGATGTAATATAGGACTACCAAAACCTTTAGATGTTCTTCTAATGAAATCATTGAAAAAAAACAATATACCACTGTTACAAAAGCAATGAGATTTCTACAACTGAAATCATAAGAAAGAAATTGAATACATTCCGGATAAAACTTGAGAATTGGATAAAGAAACTAGGATTTAGATTTAAAATAATAAACAAACGTCAAGCAGTCATGGAAGAACTATGTGGAAAAAAACTTGAGGACTGCAATGTTGACTATCATAAGAATATGGAAGCTAATATTTTTGACTAATGGTTCGAATGAACATTGATTTGGGCACTTTTCAAGTACGATGACGGGCACTTCATCAGGACCAGACGCCTTGTTAATAATGAGCTATTTCAGAATTCGCCTGACTTGACTTGTCAAAAAGTAATATTCCGCATAGTGAATTCTAGTGTGAGAATAGTGGGTGGTACCTTTCCCATTGAACGCAAATTATTCAACTACTAGATTTGCTTTTTGTATGGCTGTTATTGCAATTAAACCATCCGCTTGTGTTAGTGGTGGATTTGTTTTGATTAACAGCTTCAGCTACCGACCAGAAGGATCTAGACCTGTTGGGATTGGCAAGCAGTTTATCCCTAATTCTCTGAATGTGAAGTACTTTGCTTTTAAACCGGGAGCCCGTGACAGAAATTTTGACCCCATTTTTTACCGTCTGCTTTCTTTAGAGAACATATATACATCCACAAGAACAGTATCATACGTTGAACGAATTTTTTTCCCATGTTACACACGCTCAAACATCAACTCCAGTTTGCATAAACAAAAAAGCTTCTTTGACCACCATTTTACCATATGCCATTCATGCGACCGGAAGGCTAGGTTACGCAACCCACAAAAAAAATAATTGGCAGACAGGTACATGGTGATCTAGCTGAATTTTTTATTCAAAAAAAATAATGGTTAACTAAAATCAATTTTTTACCTTCTGCCAAGCACAGCGTAGACTAACAGTAGCATGAAATGAACGAATTTTCACAAGGCAGACGGTTTGTATCAATAATTTATAGGCGTTACAGTGTCTCTGAACCATTTTTTACCGTCTGCCTTTTGAATGTAATGGAGTTTCGTGATTAAAATGTCCTGCGACAACTTTTGGCAGACAAATTGGCAATGTTTTAAGTATGGCAGACGCGAATAACCTCACAAAAAAAAATTATGACTTTAACCAACATTTTACCGTCTACCGTTGTTTCCTTGCAATATATATAATTATTAAGTAGACGAATTGTCAATTGGCAGACGAATTGACCGTGTTTGTACATATGATGTTTGGAACCTTTGGTGTAGTAATGAATATTACTGGAGTTTTTTCCCCAACACCAAATCGTTATTTTTAACACCTCGACACGTGTTTCGATCACCAAGTGATCATTTTCAAAAAGGAAGATCAAAACTAGAAACTAATGCGAGCTAAACCTATTCATGCTATAAAGGTAACCCATACAGGTAAACCATCCAGGCGTACCAACCATACAGGTATACCAACCTAAATTTTACCTAAACCTAAATACCAACAACAATTTTCAGCTATATAAAAATTAATTTCACAATATTGCCTATCCAAACTTATTTTTGCAATGTGTCTATTTTGACCCCATCTATACATTCCCGAGAGGAAAAGAGGAAGTCCAGTCTCCCATCGTATTGTTTCTTAGATTTCCTGCAAGAAGAAACATTCAAATCGCAGTTTTGCATGTTTCTTGGGAAAGAAAGTTTTTGGCTTTCTACTACTACATCTTGATACAAAAAAAGTGGGGACCCTTCAAAGAAAGGAAGGAAATAATCAATTTTGAAATAAGTAACTCTATACATGGATGTGTAGATCATGCAAAGAAGTAACTTTCTTGTTTCTCTTTCTAATGATTACACTTCGCCAGCTAGTTTCGATTTGAACTGAAAATTTCATTTCCTTTGGTTTTCACTCGAAGCAGCTATGATACAGTCGTTATTTTTTCACTCAAAATGAGGTCTACATCAAATAATTTCTCCATGATCCAACCTCAAAACGTATGATGCGATTGATAGTCTTTGAAATTCGGATTGAACATGGAGCTCTGCCGTGGAAAGAGTCCTGATCCGACGAAAAAGCCATTCACCAACCCCACATCAAAAATATTATCATTCATTCATATCATGTTTATGGAAATTTCTCAATTGAGGAAATTCAACACCGGAAAGTAGGAGTGTATTAAACAGTCCAAAAACACTCGCTCATATTCAATGATTTATAGAATCCGTGAAATATATAACACCGTACTCAATAAATTATAATTCACTGACAGTTCATATTGATTCGGGTAAACGTTTTCAGCTTGTAATGAATTTCAATGAACTTCAGCCTGGGAATGGCCGATACAACGCCTCATTCAAGCGGCTGTCCACAAAATAAAATATATTGAAAATGTTTGTGAGGAATATGAATTATATTCATTTAAAGGTGGTTGACAATGTTTCGTGGTGCCTTTCATTAGTTCGGACTTCCACTGTGTAATATGATATAAATTAATTTGAAATCCCTGAAAGAATCAATGGAAATTAAAGAAATTAGCTGGAAAATAACAATTATATTAGGCAAAAAACTGAAATTACAATGAAATAAAATACAAGCTGTTGATACGGGATGAGAATTAACAATTATTACCAAGAAATGAAAATTAAAAATTACAGATTTCAAGCCAAATTATTTCACGCCGTTTCGATAGCTAGTATCCACAATCATCTTCGGGTGATAACTGGACTTATTCCTACGAGATCTCACTATTCATATATCATTCGAGTGCTTTCACCTATCCCCTCTTTTCTCTCATCGCTTCATCGGTTTTAGCGGGAGCTGACCCTTCGGCGGGAGTTGGTCAAAATTCAAAACTTGTCCAGATGTTTACTACCAATAATAAAACCACTTCAAGTAAAAACATCGAAGTCAAAAAGCAGAATCAACTGATCAGTTTCGACATGAAAAACCTCTACACCAATATTTCTGTCCGAAGATGGGGACCTGAAAGATAGAACACACTTACCGATACAAGTGATCATGGAATCACTAGGATGCTGTATACGAAACTGCTGCTTTCAACTGAAAGACGAATTCTTTTTGCAAAAATGGGGACTGCCAATGGGATCGTCACTTTCAGTAGTTATAGCCATTGAAGAAGCCCACAAGAAACCCCGAGTCTGGTTGAGATACGTGAATGACACCTACATAATATGGAACCATGGGAATGCAGAACTGGATACCTTACTGAAGCACATCAATAACCGACTCTAAATGGGAAACATCTGTACTTATACCAAAAACCCATTCACGCGAGACAGTATCTGGCCCAGTTATTACCCAAAGACGATTGTGGATATTAACAAACGAAACGTTGTGAAGAAATTTGGTTAGGGTTCAATTCATTGAATCTCATAACTCCTGATGGAAATCCTATTTCCAGAAACCATCAAGGACCATCATACAGTATTCATAATTCTATCCTTCAATATTCCAAGTTCATAGACATCAAAATTTAAATGATTACAGGATATAGAAATATAAAACAATCTCAAAATACTTATCCATACCAATATTTTGTCGTCGTATTATGAAACTGAAAAAAAACCTCAATCCTCAGTCATTGTATGTTTTTTCTGTTAAACTACAGTTCAGGAAATATTAACAGAATAAATTTTTCTGATATCGAGGAGCTGAATTTTTGTTTCTTCCTTTTTTCTCCTCTTTTTTGTATACCGTTCGATGACTATGAGATATTATTCTTATTTTGTTGTTGTTGGTCAGGATAAAACTGTCATCAATTCGTTGATGAGAGCAGCTATACTGTCGATTAGAAATATCGATATCTACAAATCATCAGTGTTATCCAATTAGGAGTTGAATGATCAATTGAATCGAACTACCAACGGTTTTCTTCCTAAATATTTTGAACAAGAACACAATAGTCAATACACAAAATATATATATATAGGAAATACTACGATTTTCATGTATTTTCCCACAACACACTGCCAATTATTTTCAAGATAACCTTTTATCATTATCAACAATCTCTAGTTCTCCAAATTATTCAGATAACTTTATGAAAGATTGCGTCCACATCTGAATGAATGTAAATATTTTTTTTTTCGAAACCATTCAACTGATTTCCAAGTTTTCTTTACAGATGTGAGCATCCCATCTCAAATGACTATCTACTGTGATGCCGAGATATTTAACAGTTCTGTTTTTCATCAGAAGCATACATTGGTTTTCAATCCTTACTTCAATTTGGTCGAAATCGGGTATGTTTGGTTCATAAATAGTCAGTGGTATGTGATGATAGACGAACATTGAGCAAAATGATGGCATTTTTGAAAGATGCAAATATAATAGATGAAATTTGAAAAACAAACAACAAGTCTGCGGCTAATAACCTAGCAGTTGATGCCGCAAAATGAAGTATACTGTTTTTCCAACATTGACTGTCAGAACCGAAGAACTTGAATAAAACTGGTAGTGCATTTTGGATTTTTTTTCAGAGTGTTCCAGTCTCATTTTTTGAAAAAAACAATTGTGTAATCAGCAAAGCCAGTTATATCTCCAGGAATGTGTAGGTTAAACATCCCATTGATATAGAGTATGAAAAGAATAGGTCCTAAAACAGTGCCCTGTGGAACTTCATAACAAATAGCTTCATTCTTACTTCGGGTGATATCTATTTGTACACATTGTTGCTGATTATTCAAATAGCTATTCATTGAATCCCATGATATCCCCCTGAATATATTTTCGAGGGACTTCATCAAATTTGGACGGCTCACAGTATTGATGGCTTTTGCCAAATCAATGAAGACACAGATGGTCAGTTCCCTAGTGTCTACCGCTGCGTATAGTCTATCCATTCCCAATTGGAACGGCAATGAAAATAAAAGAATAGTCATAAACATTTCTTGCCTGTGGCCCCTGGTCGTCCAGATAGTTAGTAAACGTGCTATCGAATGTAGTTGAGGAATGAAGGCTCGGCTAGCTGGACTGGCTGAATACTAAGTTTTTGTCCGTTTCACAATATTTCTTTATCAGTGCCGTGTGTTCGTGGGGTTAGGTGAGGTAGTGAGTGGTTTTGAAAACCGATTTTTGAAAACTTTTTTAGATATCAATTACCCTAACACCAAACTGATATTTTTGCACTCGACGCGCGTTTCGCTAACAAGGTTAGCATCTTCAGGAGAAGCAATTTGATACTGAATCTAAAGACAAGGGTTAGCTGTTCATATACCTGAAGTTTTTTGGTCCGATGTGGACTTTGTTTGTTGAATGATGATTATCCTAATTGATTTTAAGGTAATCAACTAGTGGAACCACTACCTGCAAAATAATTTGTCAACAATAGATTAAAAAGCTGGCAAAAATATCAATTTAGCGTTAGGGTAATTGATCTCTAGAAAAAGTTTTCAACTTTCACATCAGAGGTTTCAATCTCATCGTTTAAACCGATTATTGTGAAAATCTTAGTGTTTTTGGGTACTTTCATCAATATGGCTTTCTGGAGACCTTTTAAAATTTCAAATATTTATGAATGCTTGAAGAAGGAAAACTGTCACACTTCACAGAATGCTATTGTGAATAGAATATGCGAGTTAACGAAACTATCTCGTTAGACAGTTCTTCGAGTCATTAAAATAGGGAATGTCAGGGGAAATGATTTGGTATAAATTACTCGACTATCCTGATCACAATTACAAATCTTTAGAAACTCTACGAAGTGTCTTATTGTCTTGTGGTTTCAAATATAAAAAATTGAACAATCGGATGGTCATAATGGAATCGACGCGCATTGTTCAACTCCGACAAGAATATTTGAGGCGAATGAAAAGCTACCGAGAATCCAGCAGACATATAATCTACCTCGACGAAACTTGGTTTGACACCCATGATGTTGACAAATGTGGCTGGGTAGACGAAACCAAGTATTGTGCTTTGAACACACCTTCTTCAAGGGGAAAACATGTTATGATTTTGCATGCCGAGAATGAAAGTGGTTGCGTACCTAACGCTTTGCTTCTGTCGGCCAAAAATATAAAAGATTCGTCTGCTGATTACCACGAAGATATGATTGCGGCTCTATTCGGAACCTGGTTCAGTGAGCAGCTCCTCCCAAATATCTCTTCAAACTCGGTTATTGTTATGGATAACGCTTCGTTCATTTCTCGGTTATTGACTATAATACCAAACAATAACACAAAAAAGCAGATATTGTTGATTTCATGCGAAATCATGACATGGAAATACCCGAAAAGATTTCAACGAAAAAGGTACTACTGACGACCATAAAACAACGTAATTTCAAGAAAGAGTATATTATTGATTCGATGAGTGAAACACGTGGTCATATTCTCTTATGTTTGCCTCCATACTATTGTATGTTCAATCCCATTGAAATGGTTTGGGCCACAATGAAAGAAAGCTTGCGGAAGTGTAATCAGTCACCGACTTTGAATGCTGTTGTACTTGACAATATAAGGCGAGTGGTGAATGAAGTAGGTAATGGTGATGTGTGGAAGAACTGTGTGGCCAACTTTATAAAAGAAGAAAACAAATATTATGTGCAAAGTTCCATAAATCCGATCGTTATTCAACCCGATTATGATTCCACCTCATCCGAATATAGCAAGGAAGAATTTTGATTTTTCTAGCAATTTTGTTGGCTTCTATTATTTTGCAAATGAATGTTTGACGGGAATTCGATGTGATTATTTGTGTTTTCATTGTATTTCAGAGTTTTCGACTCGGAAATGAACTACCTTAAATTTCGTTTTGTTATAATTACCCATGGTGGAAACATTCAGTTGAAATATTTTTTTCATGGGATGATCAATTGCTATGATTGTAAGAATAAGTAATTGAAAAAGTACCACTGAAAAATAATATGCCGACGCCTATGTCGAGGCAGGAATTCCTTCTCTGAGCTGTTCCAATTGGTATTGGAAATACTTTACATCTTTTTGATTAAATTGGTCATTGATTCTTGTGTTGATTCACCTTCCATGAAACCAAATTGATCATCAGAAATTGAATTGTACTCTCGCCTTCCAATCCTGTCTCCTATCATTCATCTATCAATCACGTGATCCCCCGTTTCCGGCTCTCCATAATCACATTACCAGGGCACCTCAGAGCCCAGGTTAAATCGCGCCAGGTATTTTGGGAAGTTCACATGCCCCGTGAGGAGCTGTATCGCATTTCGTAGCAGATCCAATGATTTCAGTCCCAGTCGCACCCCTCTTCCATTCCCTTTGTCATTATCTCTTGATACTCTCTTTTATGCGTTTCCTCTTATACATTTTGTCGTGTATCTGTCTCACGTTCATCGAGACCTGCTCCTTGTTCATGCCCACATGGGCCTCTTAATGGGCCTCCACATTTCCCATATTGCCGGCGTCGTGTCCCCTTCTCCATATGATTTAGGTACGTACTCTCTCTCCTTTCCTCAATCATCCTCTGTATCCTTGCTACCCTTTTATTCACCACTCTTTCTGCTTTAACTCGTTCTACAGCCATAGCAGAGTCACTAACTATTTTCAAATTCTCCTCCATACTCCATATGCCAATCACTCGCTCTATCGCTATTAACTCTGCTTCCTTCACGCTACTTTGCCAGGTGATCCTTTCATTTCCTGTGGTCCATTCATCACCTCTCCTTTTATACGCCCATCCTATTCCCATTTTTCCTTCCTCCATTCTCGCTCCGGCGTTCACGTACACTTCACTCACTTTCTCTCCCTCCATCTCCTCTTCACTCTGTCTTTTATCTTCCTTTTCCCATTCACTTTTCATTCATGATATCTGGCCCGTTCGTTTAATTGAAGTGGCGCCATTCCGGTGATGACGCTGAGTGCAGCTGTTGGCGTCGTTCTGTACGCTCCACATGAAAATAACAGCTCTCTTTTCACATTACCATCATGTGCCCTTTCCTCCCAGACCTGTACCCCATACAATTCCGCAGGTTTGGCAACCCTTTCATATATCATCCTTACACATTCTCTCTTCAGTCCAACATTCCTTCCGGTCCACCTCCTCAATTCTCCTGCCAGTTCACTGTTTTTTCCTTACCTCTTTGTGGTGGTCTATGAACAGAAATCCTGTGTCCACCACAATCCCGAGGTATCTCACATTCGTTTTTTGCTCTATCTCTCTTCCATTCATTCTCAATACCGGGAGTCTTTCATACTTACTAGTTGGTAGGAACATGCACTCTGTCTTCCTCTCGTTATACTTCAGCCACATCTCTTCCTCCCATGCTTTGCACTCGCTCCATACCTTCTTCTATCTATCCTTTATGCTATCGACAGAGTAACCCTCGATGATGACAAGCTGGTCATCCGCATAGGCCTGCACTTGTACTCCTACTGCTCCAATGCCTTGTCTGATTTTTATGCTATTGATTCTCTCGAACCATGCTTCCATCACCAACAACCACAGGGTCGGTCCCAGACTTGACCCCTGTGGGGAGCCTCTGTCCACATTTTCCGGCGTTCCCATTCGCCTCATGCACACTTCAATCGCCGGTGCCCAGGCGGTATTAAAGGCGTTTGACAGGTCCAACGCCACAACTAGACTGTCTCATTCCTCTCTTGTTTTCATTTATTCGACTCACCACTCTCTCTACAACCATTACGGTATCCATTCCCCCTCTGGACCCAAATTGATTCGGGAAGAATTTCAAGTTTCTTCCACACCATACTTGCATCCTACCGCTAAGAAGCCTGTCCAACATTCGTCTCATACCAGTTAGCAGGCTGATTGGCCTGGGATTTCCGTCCTTCTTCGGTATCCATACGACCACTGTTCGCTTCCACGCTCCGTGAAAGTTCCCTCTCCCCAGACAAGCGCTAATAGTTCCACCATACATTCGCCCTTCCATTCCATCACCTTACGAATGATTTCATTCGGGACCCCATCCACTCCTGTTGACTTCCCATCGTGGAGCTGCTCAGCCACCATTCTCAGCTCCCCGATAGTAAATCCAGGCTGGTTTCCTCCCCATTCTTCATCCTCTCTCTCCCTCCACCAGTCGGGATGTCTTTCAGAGGATCGTCCTTGGGGAAGCCCATGGATTTTCATCCTGGATCCGCTCCACTCTCTCCCTCAACCAATTGATTCTTGCACTCCCTATCGCTCTCTAATACCTTTTCCTTTCCCTTCTGTACTCTTCCATCTTTTGTCTCCTCTTCTCTCCTCCACTCGCATTTTGTGCCTCTCTTCTTATTCTCCTCACATGCCTTCGTAGGCTTTCTAGCTCTACGCTCCACCGTTATCTCTCCAATCATTCACCTGTGCATTCTCGCTGATGATCAGATCGACTCAACTTTCACCTCTGTTACTGGAGAAAGTGGCTGGACTTTCACAGTCATTCTCTATCAGATACCCCTTCTCCATCACCCATTCGAATACATCTTCTCACCTCTCATCCGTGGTGTTGCCACCCAATGCTACATTCTTTGCATTCATGTCTCCAACCAGCATTTTCTTTTCCTCCCATTCGTCAAATATTCTTCTTATTGCATCCAATATCACATTTCTCTTCCCACATTGATGATCCTTGCATTACCCCTTTAGTTTCCTACAACTATGCCTATCCCATTCATGCTTCTAGTATTTCTGAGGGCGAGGCTATCGACGGTGGATCGGACCCAGGTTCGTACCTTAGTGCCCTCTCCACCATCATGTTTGACCCACCCTTCCCATGCTGATTCTCTGGCTCATGGTTCCTGTATGCATACCACTGCGGCGTCACGCTCCTCAGCTGTCTTCCGCTGTCTTCCACAATAATTTGAGGAACCCTGAACATAATTGGTTCGCCTTCTCTGTACCTCCAGTCTCCTCACATATACTAGGCACTTCGGGTCTAGCACCGAGTGCCTCCCTTCATTCGCTGCCACACCAACTCGTTTGCAGTTTCCGCAACTGAGTCCTCTGTCACATCTACATTCACGCCCTGCGTGTTGCCCCGGGCGTTTGTTACATGCAGGTTCCTGTCTGTATGCCCAAACACTCAAAGCACACCGCAACACTATTGTGCTCTTCCACGTAAACCTCTGCTAGGTACAGGCCCGCCACTCCTAAGGCCATTATTCTCCGGAAGAGCTTCGCATTCAATTCTAAGATCACATTCTTTTTCCATGCACTCCTACAGTTCCTCCTCTTTCTCACCATCATTCTCGCTACGTCAGATTCTGTTAGGTCCCCACCCAGCTCTGGGTTTTGTCCCAACAGTAGTCTGATCAGCTCCTCGTCCCCATATCCCTTCTCAACTCTTGTGAGTAGGACATGGGGATTTGGTTTCTGACCATCCTTTATCCTGATTCTATTCTCATCCCGGAGTACGTCCCTAATCTTTTTTCTACTCCGTGTTTCCTTTTATTACTACCACTCCCGTCCGGTTCCGAGTCACGGATTTCACATATGAGAGGCACTCCCCTGTCGAAGCTTTTCGCTCACCACGATCCTTGCGGTCGGTATGCTATCCTCCTGGTTCGCCTTCATTATGACGATTTCGTCATCCAAAGGAGGTGGTGTTTTCCACCCTGTCCTCTCCTGCCGTGGTCCCTTTATTACTGCTGGGTATGTTTTCTTACCTCTATTCTTTCTCTTCATTTTCTTTTTACTTTGGACGTCCCGATAACCGGCATCAGTTTCCATGCCAGCTGCCTCTGTGTCAGCATCGGTTTCCATATTAGTGGTAGTAACTGTTTCCTGCCTGTGTCATTTATCTCCCTATCAATATTACCTATTATGCTTTTCATAATACGCCACTCTTCACCCATAACATTCATTCATCCCACTAAGCCTTCTAGCCTGACAGTCAAAGCTGTCACACCTTCCCTATTTTTCCATCACTCTTACTTTCCTCTCTAACACCGTTATTCTTCCCTTTTTCGTCTCTAGCGATTTGAACTTGTTACCAAGCTTCCCATTTACCCTGATGATTTGCTGCAAGCTGCTGCGTTCTGCTCCTCTTTATTGAACTGGATCTCACCCCAAGAGAATCTGGTCGTGGCTTTCTGTATGGTCCCGACCATATTCCCAATCATGGCTGTCCATAAGTCTGCTTTCGATTGTGTATTACCACCCCATTTAAATATATTCATAAAAGAGTCCTCTTGTCTTTCTTCTTCTTTATTTTCAGTTTCCTCCTCACTTTCCCTCAGAGTCCTATTTAACTCCTCTCGGAGTTGATCGATCCTCTCATTGGATTTATCCAGGATGTCTTTCACTGTATCCTCCATATTAGCCCTGACTTCTTGAAAAACATTCTCAGTTGATTTTTTCCGCTTCTTTGGCGGTGTCCTCTCCAGAGACTCCCTAGGTATGAAAATCTCCAACTGTCTATCCTTATCTCCAAAACCCTTTCTCTTTTTGAAATCCATACTGCAATATGACATTTCATACGTCCTTGCATTCTATGAATTGGCGAAGGCTCGCCTTCGCCAAATTGTTATATAAAAATTTTAGCTGGCCCAAAAACCTAATTTCGTTTTTGTTCCAACAACAGATAAGATTTTATTTATCGAAGAAACAATAACGTTTTTCAATTCCTTTCTCACGTGTCTCTTTCACTATGTATAAAAGAAATATCAATTTCAAATACCTTAATAGTGTGTCCTTTTTCACTTTGCACATTCACTTTTACTATACGATAAAAAAAACACTTCCAACTACAATTTAATTCTAACAGTTCCCAAACACACGTCCGTCTTCGACGAAGGCTGAGAACGGAGTGGACAGAAGTCTGGACAAATGCGCTTGACTGAGGAGCAAGGGCCATATAAATTAAAGAAGAAGAAACTAAATTCATGGTGTCGGTTTTTCGTGACGCTGTGCGCACATCATTTCTCCTTAATGCGCCAAAAGGAGTATTACCTAAAAATTATTGATTTGAAATGAAGATTCCAAAAACTCTTCTTCTCCAGCTTTCGAACACAATGAAATTTAGTGAATGCCACCGTAAAACAACTAATTCTCAGGGTAATACCTCGATAGAAAGAATTCGTGTAGATGCTTCTGGTTTGTCTAGCAGCATGAGCCACTATGTAGGAACATTACTAAATATGAATGGAATTTTCATCTCAAAATATTGATTCGTCCAACATTGCACTGTTTTATTACATGCTTTATATTACATGCTTTATATGTATGTATGTTTGTGTGTAACTCTGAAGGTCGGGATCTGTATTTGACAAGAATTATCAACATTATTGCTTGATGATCTTTAACTTGAACTTAAGGTGGGACTCTCATAAGAAATATACAATAAAAAAACTGCAAACAATACTTCACAACTTCCGTTCCTTGAAAAATTACTTACCTCACAAAGAACTCAATCAACTATATAGTTCCCTAGTTGAGAGCCATTTGAGATATGGTATAACAGCATGGGGATTAACTCTGCGTGTACATCTCAATCCATTAGAGGTATTACAAAGGAGATTAATGAAGTTGATCATGTCTAGAAATTCACGTTTCTCGTCAGATCTCCTGTATAAAGAGTGTGAAGTTTTGGATATGAGACAATTATATTACTATTGTACAAACGTGAAGTATCATTTCAGCAAAAATAAAGCATCATCACGATACCACGACTATAACACACGACATCGTGACCAACTAACCTATCCTACTGTTGAAAATTCAATTTCACAAAGAGCATATTCTTTCATGGCGACTAAATTATATAACACCGTACCTCACAAAATGAAAAATTCTTATTCCAAACCAATATTCAAAAAACAAATAAGAAAACACATCCTCGAAAAAGATAGACAATTAAAAAAAAATGTTAAAGTGAAATAAGTTAGTCTTAGTCAAATGTATCTCAAAGTTGTATCACACTGTATTGTAAGTAGCATAATCTTATCCATATTGCCTAAGATTTTATCTATTTGTACATTAATATTTTATTCCTATAGAACGTGAATTATTTGTCTGAGGTTTCATCTATTTTTCTTATTTTTTGTTTGTCTAGTATTTAATCGGCCTATTTTACCTCAAGCCGAAATATAATTTGTTTAACTATAACACCAAATTCACAAAATTTAATAAAATGTTTTGTAGTTTCTACTTCTTGAATGTCATACTTACTTTTATACAAATATTTATGTACTTACATATTCTTTATGACTTTTTGCGAAATAAGAGCTCTGCTCTTATCGCCAAACCACTTTGTTCACATATTTTGTTTCAATGGTACTCTAATCTGTATACGTTGTGAATAAAGTTATTATTATTATCTATTCATGGGCAGATGGCGCTGTACGCAACCTCCTTGATATATTGACATTATTGCTTGATCTATTTTCAGGCTCCCTCTCGGGAATCGAAAAATATCAATGGTCATTTTTCTAAACAATATAGGACTGATTTTTTAGTTTTTCAAACTATATTTATTTCAATAACCCTTCGTTGATGTTGAGCATTATGCTTTTCAGTGAAACTTTATTCAAGATACTTCTCATCGACCCTGTAGAGTTTTTTGGTA
This sequence comes from Leptinotarsa decemlineata, assembly GCF_000500325.1. Taxonomy (NCBI): domain Eukaryota; kingdom Metazoa; phylum Arthropoda; class Insecta; order Coleoptera; family Chrysomelidae; genus Leptinotarsa; species Leptinotarsa decemlineata. The sequence continues at coordinate 677 of NW_019293584.1, read as the reverse complement.
AAGTTATGCAAGATGAATCACGGGTGTTTTACTTCTTTGGAAGTATCAAGTCCAAACTTTATTGTATCTCGTTTTGGTTGACAATCCCGAATATGTAAGTGAAACTATGATATACTCACATGAAACAAGAGAGTCAATTCAATACAACCTGATCGTGTAAACAATACTGAATATTTGCATATTTATAGACGGAAGATAAAAAGATATGATTCCACCTAGTCAATTTTCTACGTTTTCACACGGCTTAAGGAAATGGCAATTTTATTCACTCTATAAAATGGTATAACACCTGAACCAATTTCGTTGAAATCTCAGGATTGGAATAAAAATAGATTTTCAGAAGTGTTCGACTCAAATCTTCATGATAAAGATAAAAGATCGAAAAATAACGTAACTCTCCAGAAATGAAACCTAGCGTGGAAAATGTATCGATCAAGAAGTAAAGGAGTAACAAGTGAGTTTTTACATTTTGAACACATTTGGAATATTTTAATACAACATAACATAACAATGATTTTTTTATATTATGGAAACATAACCACCCTGCACAGATAATCCTCATTTATGATGTAATACATAATACTGTAATACGAAGGAAGGTCTCGAGAAGGAACTAGACATCATCAAAAATGATCTTCAACGGAATGGCTACTCCAAAGCGATGGTAGAAAAGACTT
>NW_019293583.1:22759-34192 GCF_000500325.1 Leptinotarsa decemlineata | reverse complement strand
TGACAGCATCAAAGACGCGGTTTAGAGAAAAGAGGCATGACGTAACCAGATATACGAAATGCAAATTAGGTTGGAATTTCTCGTTTTATTCAGCTTGCCGTGTTTGTTTGTTTGGGTCAAATTTAGTAATTGTAGTTTGACACCATTTTTCTCGATAAATTGATTTTGAAATTTGGTACAGACATTCAGTTTCGATGACAATATAATTGAATAATTTCTGTATCATTGTAAATCCAAATTGGCCACAGCTCCATAATGGCGGATTACATAGGTACTGTTTCATAACTACTACAATATGAGTATCGAATGACAAAGTTTGACTGGTAGAATAGTAGTACACTCTGAAAAAGACGCAATTTCAAGATTGCCGCAGCTACAAAATGGCGGATTACACATTTTTTCACAACAACCCCAACATGGGTATCAAATAACTAGGCTTGACTAGTAGAATAGAAGTACACTCCAAAAAATATGCAAATTCATAGCCATGAAAATTGCAAGGATGATTATGATGTAAATATATTCCATTTATTTGAAAGTAATGATGAAATGAATGAAAAGTTGGACAGAATTTAATTTATCCCCTTGACATACCAATACACTCAAATGGATCGCTTCATTGCTGCGAATAATATAATTTCATTGAATTGAATATTCAAGTATAATTATTACTCGCAATAATAAAATGAACAGGAATGCATACATGACTCTTCTTCACCTTCATTATGATAATAATAATGATAACATTGATAATAGTAACCCCACCACTGACCTGTCCGGTAGAATCGAAGCAGTCCTCTATGGAGTCCATAGGGGAGATTTGCTATCCGACAACATCCCTTGCAACGATCACGGACGCTTCGAGGGGACACGTGGGCTGAGGGATAACCTTTAGGGTACTTACAGAGTGGAGCCGGGATGTACGCATGTAGCCGGGATGGTAGCTTACTCGCTTAGTCGATGAGTACCTGACCGGAACGAGGGGTGTTCACGTTGGCGCTGTTATAATCGCTGGTTTCTTCCTTGCAGTTCTGTGTTGTCAGTCAAGATGGATGAATTAGAAGAAACAATGTTGCTTGACAGTACTGCTACTAAGTGGCTTCTATTGTTTAGTAATGACCGTGAGTTTAGTATTCACCCTGTGAATATGGAAAGAGAACATTACGGTGAGTTTCATCATCTATACAAAAAGCTAAAAATCCATCCTGGTAGATTTTTTCAATACCTACGGATGCAAAAAGAAACGTTTGATTACATGCATGACCTTGTATCCCCTAAACTGCAAAAGACTTGGTGTAATCTCCACAGAAATCCCATTTTACAAGAAGAACGACTTGTCCTAACATTGCGGTATCTAGCCACACGTGCATCATTCAGACATTTGCCATTTTCATTTCGAATGGGAGTTTCCACAGTAAGCAATATTGTGAAAGAAACAGTTGAAGCCTTATGGGAAGTTTTGCAACCTATACATATGCCAGTACCCACAGTAAAACATTTTGAAAACATAGCTCGAGATTTTGAAGTAATGTGGAACTACCCCACCTGTATTGGTTGCATGACGGCAAGCATGTTAGAATAAAAGCGCCTCCAGATTCAGGCACAATGTTCTACAATTATAAGCATTACTTTTCTGTTGTTCTACAAGGCGTGGCTGACAGCCATCATAGATTCATTTCAATAGATGTTGGTGGGTTCGGAAAGCAAAGTGATGGAAAAACCTTTCGTACATTAGATATATATGAAATGATAAAGAACAATATCTTGAAACTTCCCACTGCCAAATGTTTACCTAATAGTAATATCCTAACTCCTATGGTCTTTCTCGGAGACGATGCCTACCCTTTGATGAGAAATGTAATGAAACCTTACAATGAGGCCAACATTTTACCTGACTAAGACATGTACAATAAACGACACTCCAGAGCTAGGAAATCTGTGGAGTGTGCGTTTGGCATTTTGTATGCAAAATGGAGGATATTCTCTAAATCTATCGAGACTACCGCAAAAACAGCTGATAAAATTGTTAAATGTTGTTGTGTGTTGCAAAACACAATAATTGATCGTGAAGGTGTTGAACATCACCTAAATCAGGTAGAACCACTATCTAAGAAGATGACAATTAACCCCGGTGGTGCCGGAGGCCTTCAACCAACTCAAGCCAAACAGATTCGGGACTTGTTAAAAATGTATTTCAGTGCTAACTCTATCCAATATGGAAATTAACATAACACACCAAGATATCTATCCGATCTGCTATCAAGATCTAAACAGTTTGTTCGTCCCTCTACATTATACTATGATATACCTAGAATTAGTTATTATCCTGTAATAAACACTTTTGATTTACTAAACATAATTTCGTGTAATTATTACTTTAAGTGTATGCAGCCTCGAATTGTAGATAACAAACCATTTGTAGTTATTGATACTGTAATTCTACAAAAAAACCTACTCACATAATTGAATACATGGAAACCTAGTAAATAATTATCAGTAACCTAGCAAATAGTCAGACTGTATACAACTGAGTACAAGCAAGAATGTATTCAATAAGAATGTACAATCAATATTTCATTATGAACATTGAACCAAAACTAGATACAAATGAAGTCTAAAGGTCTGTAAATGTAGGCTCATCTTGAAAGAGATCAGCAAGTCCTTCATCACTTTTGTGAGCAGTGCGAGATGTCATCTCCAACACCGGTCCGCTTGAAATTGTTGGTGAGTAAGAGGAGTAGGAGGAACCAGGCGAGTATCTGGGTGTGCTTCTAAATTCTGATGAGCTTTTGGAGGCAGGAATGACCACTTCCAAGGGCTGCTGTTCACCGTAAGCGTAACGTTGAACCAACTGTTGTATTTCATTCCTGAACATAAGCTTACATTCTTGTTTAATGAGTTTTACATGAGGAAGGAGACTATAAAAAAAATTAATATCTTCATTTGTACCGGATCCGGGTGTTTTTAAGGAAGTCTCATGTTGTCTTGCTTTCAAAAAGCTTAGCTTGTCTTTTTCCACTTCGATTTGAGCATTGCCTATAGCTTCATTCCTGTTTTTACGTTTTCTGCTAGGGATAGAGAATCTTGGCTCATCTACACAGGTTTCTGTTAGTTCTTCTTGATTTTCAAATATTTCTCCGACTTCTTCAGGCAGACTATTCTCTAACTGTTGGTCTTGAGGTTCAAAACAGAAAAGTCACCATCTGAACTTGCATGTGAGCAATTTAAAGAACGTGGGGCAGCAGATAAATTTCCACTTGCTGATCGATTTGACATTTGATTCAAGAGAAACTTCATAGCTTCGTAGTGAGGCCAGTTAGACTTAAATACCTTCGTGCCACCTTTGTCACCAGATTTCAATTTTGAAATCTCCGCACATTCAGATCGAAAATAATCCCTTAGGTACTTCCATTTTTTCTGGACGGTATCTCCTGAAATTAAACGAAAATGTTTAGAATACAATCCTTATTCTTATTTATGGAGTTGTAAATAAAATGTGATTTGTTAAACCAAAAAATTTGCCAAAATGAAACTACAAAAGTAGCCTCGAAGCCTTGGTTTGATATGTTAGGTTGAGTTACAATGGATTATACAATATTTTAAAATATAAAAATAAACCATTAAACCAAAAAATGAGGTGAAATGAAACCTATAACCTCATAGCCTTGATTAGGTTAGGATTGGTTAGTAAGTGATAATATTTAACTTACGGGAAACTTCCAGTTCGATTGACAATTCGTTCCATAATTTGGTTAGAATGTGTCTGTTGTGATGATCCGGATGTGCCTGATTCTATATAGGAATCCTATTAAACACCTCTGAAATGAGTTTTTCAACGTCCATTGTGAACACGGTAACAAACACTTGTAGACGCACTGACAGACAGGGAGTAGCAATAGCAACAGTCGACACTAGACAAGCGGAGTGAATGGTGGCTGAGGCAAACTCAGCACTGCACATGCGCGAGCCGCAGGACCAGCGCTTACAACCCATGTAAACAATCTAGGTAGGAATTATATTCCCTTCCATCTCGGCTCCCTGCGCCCATCGAGGTAACCTGCCAGGCTCCACTGTGAACGGGTACGCTGCCTACTGAGGCGGAATTGTTACATAGCAGTAAGCGAGTAAGCTACCATCCCGACTACATACGTACATCCCGGCTCCACTCTGTAAGTACCCTTATGCAATGTTAACGGAATAGTGAGCTCGCCCGGATGGGGTACATGGCGAAGATGCATGGTCTGTGATGTGAAATATATTCCACAAAATTTGATGGACTGTGTATCCTATCTTTGCAGACAAGGGTATCTAGTTTTTTCACAGTCGACTAATAGAGAGTGCTAGAAGAAGTAGTCTACCACCCATTGGCGTGACTTGAGAGAAGACTTGGACTATGCCCTCAGTGAAGATATTCGGAACACATAAGGCGATTCACAAGATTAGGCTTCTGAAGCCATAACAAACAGTTTGTTCATATGTGGATAATCGTGATATTCTAACAAAGGAAGCTGGCAACTTGCAAACTGATATCGCCATGTATACTGCCGGTCATCGCTTTCCGAATCGGAGGGCGTAATCCTTATCTTGAGGATCGTATCATCGAGCTACGGTTACTCAAGTTCGAAGCTGAATTCAAAATAGCGAGACAACATGCGACTTTCGTCTGATATGTGATTGGCTCCAGGGTGGCCAACAGATCGTTGACTCTCAAGGAGCCGCGACTTACCGCCAAACCACAAAGTGCCTATTACACTTCAAATTAAGGCATATTGCTGAACATCTAACAGCACTACTTTGATAAGAGACACAAAGAGGTGGCTGCACTTACTCATTAGGCGAGCGGGAAGTATGGTGGAAAAGCTCCCACTTTGGATATTCCGAATAACTCTGATCAGGTGGAATTCATCCAGGAATACATTGATGAATATCACAATTACTCAACGTAGCGGTTACCGCGAAACAACATTACACGAGCTCATTCTGCATTTCCTCAGATGACTGGTGATATCCGACATCCGACATACGATGCCTATTACAACTTTGGTCAAGCTCAAGTCAAGGTAGAAAGGAACATTTCCAGAAGGAACATTCCTCTCAGCTCTCTCTTTTTTGTCACTCACTATTGTCAATATCTGTTGCGTTCAAAAAAATTGATCTAACAACAGTGGCACATACGGAAAACGATGACATGAGGTTCCTGATTTGGATTATCTTAAACTTCATGCCTCTGGAATAAAAAATCTTCACAACAACGTAATTCATAAGAATTATCCCATATGAAGAATTCTCTTCACAGCAAGATTTACCACAAAATCCGACAAATTAGGTCATCGGAACCATCGGTATAGAACAATGTTGCTGCTACAAATATGTTCATTTCAATCTCACTCCACTCTTTTGGAGTTGTGTGGTTGTGTCCAAAGGAGCCTAAAAACTTGTGCATCCCAAATTGTTCTTTCCACGTGATACGTGAATTATCGAACTCAGAGTCCTCAGGAATTCAAGTACCCTTTTCTACATGATCCGCGAACTTGAGAGAGAAGTATTTCTCTTTGAGGCCCAGGTGGTTGATTAATTTAGTTTTCGACATTGACCGGGTTTTTTCCAGTAACATTGAAGAGGTCGTGAACTGAAGGGTTTATTATAGCCTGCCAGGATAGTATTTCCAACACCCCAGTCCACCTCAGTCGCGTGATTGGTCTAGAGTTTCCAGACACCAGATGCAGCCCTGCCACGAGATGCCTAAGTACCGTATGCATTTGCTGTTGGAATCTCCAGCATATGCGGTCTCAGACTATTCACATCGACATAACGCTGCTCTGAGGGAGTTTTTTCACTACATTAGCCGCTATTACAGTTTTGACGGGACTACGGTGTTGCCTCATGCTTCAGGAATCGTTGTTGAGTGCGGAAAGGGTCAAATTTATTCGATATTTTTATTTTCCATCCCCAGGCTGATACAAGCTGATGAGCAAGATGTAGTACTCCCGAAGTGGGATGCTGCTTACTGTATTGCTTGTCGTAATACAGTTGGAATATTTTTCAGAAAAATACAACAAAAATAGTTTCACTAGTTCGGACTTCCATTTGGGTGCGACAGCTGGTTAACGGAAAAACAGATTTTAAACAGATTTTTAAACATATTTTTTTAAATAAGAGACTGTAATCAATGGCCATTGTGTCTGCTCATTGAACAAGATTTTTTAACTCAATGCCACTGCAAGATCAGAAAGATTTATGTAGCTGAAACTTTCTAAAATAAGAAGTCATGAGACCAGAACTAGATGACTTGCCACACATTTTCGATTTTCATAGAAGTCGCACTTATTTTCAGTTCGAAAAAGACTGGTCAATCTAGGAAAAGTTCAATTTTGAATTTGTTCGTTATGTATCACTCAGTCGGTATATACGTATATTACTCAATATTTATAGTTTATCGTCAAAATCTATAAACTTTGGCCTCTACCCTTTCACTACTGCAGAAGTTTTCATTCTCATTGAATCAGTCCATCATGTATAAATTGATTGAGTTGGCCTCTAAAAACCTCTATTCGACTGGACATAATTTATTCAAACCTCTACCATTGAACAGTTCAGATGCTGAAATCAGACTATCTTTCGATAAACACACAATTTTCAAGTTGTGTATTCTCCTAAATAGTTTTCCAATTACCACAATGATGTGAGTACAGAACATCGCTAACTTTTCACAAAACTTGCACAATCATACGTCAATAATGATTCATTGGAGTTGATAACTGCAAGGTTTGTTGGTTTATGGCCATTCACCTGATGTGTATTATACCTGTCCTGTTTTGGATTTGTATATCATCCTATAAACGTACGTCAACCTTCTGTTTGTCAAATAGCGCAGGCAGTCTGAATATATTAGAGTTGAACTGTGTACCCTTCAATTCAACTGCTGTTTTGTCAATTCCATTCCGTTGAGACCTTCAAAATAAATAAAGACATAACAAAACCTTTCAAAAAGCAGTGAATTGGCGCAGTGGTACTGCGTTCGATTCAGGATCGAAAGATTGTTAGTTCGCCTTGACCATATATTTTTCAGGAGAATTTATCTAACGGGTCTTTCAACAGAGATTTCCAAACTTTGACAATTGATAATGGCCATCTTGTTGAAACTACATCTGTCAAATTAGTTGTCATCCATTTGGTCTGTAATACCAAATCGCTATAGAAGGATATAGAAATCAACAACACAGATGATGAAACTGATCGCTACGTCCATCTTATGGACATATCCTCTACACTATTCATAGTGTAGAGGATAAATTTGAGTCCATTGGTTCAGTACGTCGACGAAATGCTAGATCTGCCGAAAACATTCTCATTGTCTGTGGAAATGTGCAGGAAAATCCGAGTTACTAGATTTCGCGTCGTTCAAAAGAACTCGGCATTTCACAGACCACAACTTGACAAATTTTGCGTCGTAACGTGAGCCTGCACCCATACAAAATTCAAGAACTGAAGGTAAACGACCATAGATAATGACGTGTGATCGCTGAATGTGCTCTGGAGCATTTAGCAACTGACCTTTATCTTTATCGAAAAATCATCTCCAGCGATGAGGCTCATTTCTTGATGAATGGATACGTGAACAAACAAAATTGTCAGAATTGGGAGGATGAGGTCTAGGAGCGTCGAATGCATCCCGAAAAAGCCACTGTTTGATGTGAATTTTTGGTGGCGACTTCATCGGTCCATATTTTTTTGACAACGACGTTGATCAGGTCATCACTGTCAACGGCGAGCACTATAGGTCGATGGTTACTATATCTTCTCTTGGCGTATATCGGATGATCTGTTTTCAAAAGGACGACGCTACGTACTACACAGCTCATGCCACATTGAGGGCTCATGCCGATTCAAGGGCATGGTCATCTCGCGCGAAGGTGATGTGAACTGGCCACCGAGATCGTGCGATTTGACACCGTTCGATTTTTTCTTGTGTGATATTCTCGAGTTGCAGGGGTATGCGAATGAGCCGCAAATCACAGCGGTCCTCAAATCCTATATAACCCATGTCATACTGTGTTATGAATGGATTTATCTAAATTTAAAAATAGAGAGCGCTCAATGATAGACCCTATAGTTGAAGTTGGGTTGATTCTGCAACATAACATGAGTGACGGACTGTGGGAAAACTTTGTTACCTAGGTGGTTCCTGAGGCTAATAACCAGAATAGTCAATGCCGTTGACACCTGAATAGATGCCTTTCAAGAGATATTCAAAACAAAACGAATGCAAGTGATGTAGTTCATCATACCGACCGACAGAAAGTAAAAGTAGTGAACACATACTTATGAGTATTTGAGTGTCAATAGTAGAATACGCAAATGAAGAAGGTTTAAACAAATGTCATTTTTAGGCTCACTCGGTTGAATTCATAGATCAAAAAGAACTTTTATGATAGTGTGAAATTTGTAATTCAGTCTCTCTGATTCAGAATCAAATGTTAATTATGTAATATAGCGAGTAAAAGCAAGTGTGTCCTTTTTTGAAAAAAAATACTCGGTTTGATATGATCAATTCAGTCACCTGCAACCTATCACAAATAGTGAACGGATTTTTGATAATCAGAGGGAACTGGAAAGCTACTTCAGGTGGAACATATAGATATCTGTTCAATTTCCACTTCAATAATTCATGATATCCATTAAAATTTACGGAACAATTTCAGTTCTTCGTATCATTCTGCTCGACTTTGATAATAAGGATATTGTAAAAAATAAATGCAGGATTGAAAAGTAATTTCGAAGCTTGAAAGCCGGAGAGAATTACAACCGTCGCAACTGAGAATTCATCAACTTTTTGTCGTCGTTCGTTGACCTAATTTTGGGTTTATCAAACGTTCTCGATGCAGAATATCTTTTCACGCGCTCTTTTTGAATTTAATATCTGTCAGAGCAATTCTCTCGTTGATCTGGAATCGTTTCCCACAGACACTGCGGCACCCCATACGCAATCGATTGTTGTCTGTACTAAACTGTCAATACATAAATCTTGCGTCAGATGCTACTGAACTTTCTGGGTAGTAATCGAACAATCTGAGAAACACGTAGTTCAGTCTTTCAGCTCAACTTCCAATATGTATCTCACTTTGATATTGTAGATAAATTATACAGTAAGGAAGATGAAACAAATGTGGGCTTGAAGCAATACTTGTCTACTCTGGAAAGGCTCACTTGTGAAGCTGGGTTATTGTTAATCACAATAGTCATTTTCGTATAAAACATATATAAAAACTATTGTCACACAATGAGACACACCCATATTTCTGACTTACAAACTCTCATCAGTGAAGTGCAGCTAAGGTGAAAAATATTTCTTGAACGAGATCATTGTCCTGATTGATAATAATATCGATGATTGAATAATGATAATGATGATAATAACAACTCTATCACCGAGTAGAAACCCATTCAGCAAAAGGCCCATGTAGCAGCCGCAAAAATCACTTCACTCCCGCGGCAATACAAGAATGGGCCAATGCATGATGTCTTCTTCAACAACATTGAAAACCTTGTCTGACCTCAGCTCGGGTGGGTTGAGTCGTGAACTGACACAAGGTGCAGGACCTGCTGCGAGGCACTTGCTGTCAGCATGTCCAGCATATGCGGCCTCAGCCTATACCCATCGACAAACCGCAGCCCTGTTAGTAATGTAGTACCGCCTACGGCACTTTTACGGTATTGACGAGACACCGGTATTGTCTTGCGCTCCCAGGGATATTGAATCCGTTGTGGGAAACGATAAGTGCCGTATTCATTGGACCACCAGGGCAAGACGATATTTGTCGTGGAGATTCAGCTCCTGATGAGACGAATATAATCCGATCATGAATATAAAATTCGTTGAGAATGACTGATGAAGATGAATCTGTAAAAAACTTACATCTTCAGATTCATGCAGGCTCATTCAAACTATGGACTCAGCACAAACTGATGAAATCAAAACAGAATTGAACTTGAGTCTTCAAGCAATATCTGAATCTGTCTCAGCAAATGAGAAAAAAAAATTGAAATCTTCGATAAAATCCAAATTCTGAAGAGAAGATCACGAAGAAGAAATACCGTCATATTTGGCATGAGTTTTGCGAATGAGACAAAGGAAACTTCTTGAGCTCCCAATTATCTCTTTGACATGAACCTGGTGAGATCAAAATATTGTGCGTATGGACATTGAAGGAGAGGTTCAATTGAATCTGAAGTTGATAAGGATAATATGACTCACCTGAACATTACATCATCAGTGCCAAAATAAAATGTTTGATTCCTGATAATAATTATGATTAAACCGTGTTTTAAAATATTCCGCAAGTATAGGTAGAGCTCTGTCAATTCACGATTGATCATATACGCGAACAAATTTGGGTTGTAACACCAATTGGCTCCAAAAAAAACGATGGGAGTTATTTATTGGCCACCTCAGCTTGACGTAAATATGTTGGCAGATGATTTTGAAAATACAATTTCGGAAATCGCGCTTGCTTACAGTGATATTATTTGACTCGGCGACTCCAATTTGGATTCAATGTACTCCAATAATACTTCTGGAAATCTGAACAATACCTTATGAGGGAATCGTACTCAAACAGATGATACAAGAGCCAATATGTATCAGTATCATTCAATCTCAATGATAAATCTTATTATTATAAACAAGGAATTACTTTCCAATTTGACTAGATTTTACGACGCCAACATTTCACCAAATCACTGAGTGTAAATTCGATGTGCAGTGCGAAAATAAAACACCAATCATACACACGTTCCATGATTTTTGCCAATTCATTTCCGTCAGGTTTGAAGAGAATATGAAAAATTTGCCTTGGAATTGCATTTTCCAAGAGAATCAAATCGATGAAAAAGTAAGTATGAATGATAAAAACATTAATATTGTTCTCCAAACCTTGGATTACTTCGAATATCAAATTTATGATTCATCTGAGAAAAAAGCACTCATGAAATATGTAATGAACTTTCAAGAAACAAGAGAATGAATTCTTAACTAATAACTTTGCTTGTTAACAATATTACCATGGTAGGAGGAAATAAAAATATATGAAAAATACTACTATCCCATCGCTGAAATGGACTGTATCTTTGAACGGACCTTTCGTTATATACTCTTTTCCAATTTTCTGGTACCTTACTAGAATGCTATCTTCTTCTTTCGGTTTAGGTGATCATAATTTTTTATTTTTATTGGCTTGATTTTGAATCCTCTCTTTGTATTTAATTTGTTGTTCTGCCGTTTTTGGTATTTCCTCTGTTTGTAAATTCAAGCCTAATACTTCATCTGCTTGTTATACTATTAATTTACTGTAGGTCTTATATAATAATAATAATAATAATAATAATATCAGGTGGAATCCTTCTGGAAGGATATCTATGAACATCCGCAGCCAC
>NW_019293583.1:0-22000 GCF_000500325.1 Leptinotarsa decemlineata | reverse complement strand
ACATACAATATAGAGTATGGTTTCATATGAATTTTCAGAACATTTAGTAATATGAATAAAGTCAGGTTTTGGTGAATATTTGAATTTTGGTATTTGGCACGTCTTACAAGTTTTTATGTAATATTTGATATCCTGTCATGTTTTTTCATATAAATCTAGCTTCAATTTTGTGATAGGTTTTATAATTCCCATCATGACCTTCTGAAGTAGCATCGTCGTGATACAATTTAAGAATTCCGTTTATCATCTGCTTGCTTTCAACTTGATATCTGCCATCTTTCATTTTTTCCAAATCTTGAGTAACCAAATTACACAAAAAAGATCCTTGAATATTGTTGGGTATTTCAATACATAATCTTGATATGGCATTAGCATTTTTCGGTTCTTTTCAATTTTTATGATTGATCTACTCATCGAAACTTTTCAAAAATATTTGCCATCTTGGCAGTCTATCTCTTAGATCTCCGGAGGATAAAGGTTGGTTTGAAGCAAAGTGCTTGTACTTCGAAATTTCGTCTTTCTAGATAGGTGTGGAAATGTTCCACTGGTTTTGCCACCGCCAAGCATTCCTTTTCTGATACTGAATTATCCATTCCACATTTTGAAAATATAAAAGAGTAATAGCTGATGACTCTTAGTTGTCTATTCTCCATTTCTTCTGGATCTCTTTGATATAGAATTGCTCCACAGCCATAATATGAAGCATCTGTCGATAATTCATATTTCAAACGAGGATCCGGGATTCTCAAAATTGGTTCTTATGTTATGATTTCTTTCAGTTTTTCAAAAGAATTTTCACATTCTTGAGTCCAGATATTTTTTTTGATTTTACAGTATAGTTCTTCCAGAGGACGTGTAATTCTACTATATACTACATATGCAAGAATATCCTGAATGCACTTGAATTTTTTCATTCGAATGGTAACCTAAGAAATTCATAATGCCCCTCTTTCGTTACAAATACTGTAAACTTCCTGTAATTTTCTGTGATGCTCACATTCCAAAACGCATCTTTCAAATCTTCTTAGTGAAATATTTTTAACCATCAAATTTTTAAATTAAATCATTTATCATTGGAAATGGAAAAGTATCTAATTCAGTTTCGAATTCGATTTGTCGAAAATCGATACACAATTCATAATTTCAATCCTTCTTTGTTTTGATAACGTAAGGTGAGGCTTACGGTGGAGTAGATTTTTTAATGATACCATGATTTAGCATGTCTTCGATATTATCCTTGATCCAAACTTGTTTCTTTTATATGGTTTCAGTTTTATAATTTTCGAATTTTCTCTCAAAGTAAAATCTGTTTCATAGTTACAAGAACAAAATGATTGATTCATTATTTGAGGAAATAATTTCTTCAAATTCTCTTCGGAAAAATGAAAAGTTCGCTAGAATAATCCTAATTTTCCCAATGTAATTTTGCCCAATAATATGTCGAATGACAAATTTTCCACAAAAATATAATCCATTTGAATGTCTCCGCCTCTGATTTTGAAATCAAATATCGTTTTATGATAACATTTCATTATGCCAGCTAAACTCCTTATATTAACTAATATTAGTATCGAAATATGGTAAGTTCAATATTTTTACAACTCTTTCACTGATGAGATCAATATCAGATCCAGTGTCATATAATATTTCCAATTGATGCCCATTGATGAACAAAATTTCTATATAATCATGGTTTCCTGAACTTGAAGAAGAAAACACGGTGTACGATTCAAAATATTCAATTTCGTCATTGTTAAAAAACTCATCACATTGATTGTAATTGCATTGTTCACTTATCAGGCGACAGAGGTATTAAAGACACCATTCTGGCAGGCCACGATGAACTCCTCAGTTTCTGACTTCAGCCCACATGACCAATTGAAAGCGAAAGTCAGGCGCTTTGATTAGCCACGGTTTGGCTTTATTATTAGATTCTCCAAACTCAAAAGTCTACGGCTTCCTTGTTATGGGGGTAAGCACAATCGTGGAACAATCGATTTAGGAGCTGCATAATTTTTTGGGTCTTAACGTCGAGTTGGTACAACTCACTACTAGTTCACTTCACTACCCCAAACAAGTGAAGTGAGACTGGAACGGCAAATATATTTGTTGCAACAACATTGTTCTTTCCCAATAGTCCCGATCTCGATGACCAGATCTGTCGTAGTTCGTTTTGATACTTGCCACAGAGAGAGTTCTTCACTGCTGTTACCTCTTGTGAGTGGCGTTGTCCCCAAGGTGAGTATACGTCTCTCCGGCATCCAGGTGGTGTAGGATGCTCCCATCCAAAAGCTGTACATCCTCTCCGTAGTTCTCGAATCGTCCTCTCTTTAGATGGACTATTGCACATTTGTGTATCCCGAATATACCGATAGCCTGCGTGTACTCTTCCACCACCCTCCACCACCTTTCAGAGTTATAAAGTTTAAGATCATCCATGCGAATGGGTAACCTTGTGCCTCTAGTTTTCGTGGGTGCGACAGTTGAACCCTCAAAGATATACCACACTTATATCCCCGGAGGTTTCACAGTTATTATCATTATCATTATTATCGATATTGCTTGTATGGAATGCGTGAAAACTTCCGAAGCTCGGCGAAAAATATAAGTTCTGTGAGGCTTTTTTTCTGACATGTAGACCTATCTGCCACAGAATATCATGGAAGAATACCAACTGAATGCTCGAAGATCAAGTCCACAGGATATTTGAAATTTGCTCTACATATCTGCATTTTGAATAAAAATCATGCTACAATCATATTTGCTCGTATGATGAATGAATGGCATAAGAGTTATCAAGTGTTTTATCCATTGAATTTGAACATTCCATTAGAATTTTCATGTCAATATCATCATAATACAGTTCACAAAGTGCCATTTAGCATCAAACGCTGCTTCTCAAAAGTTTGAAAGACTGTTCCGAACCAGAAAACTGTAAACACGTGTGCAACTTTTGATGGTTTATAAAGCTCAGATCGGACCTCCTTTGGAGTATTGTTCTCATGTATGGAGCTCCTCCCTTAAGCATATCCTGGAGCTGCCTGGATTCCATCCAGGAAAGAACCATCCGCCTGATTGGAGACTAAAACATCACTTGCAACCTTGATGATGTTTCACACCATCGAAGATAGGTTGTGAATTTGTCTCTTTTCTATAGATACTTTCACGAAATTTTTCAAGTGACTTGGCACATTTGATTCAGTTAAGAGCAGTACATATCGGAAATACGCGACGAACTGTGGCTGTAGCAGGCACCGCTCTCGAAGAGCGCCTCGAAAATTTTTCTATAGTGCCCGTATTTCCTTCTCGAAAAAAAATTCATAGTATTAGTGCGTATACCTTGGTGTGTGCTGGAAACTTAACATATTTCGTTTTTCGAATTCGATTATGATGTCATCAATGGATGATTTCATAGTAATTGGTTGATGGGAACAGTCGATAACGAGAAGTAGGCTATTGCGAAGCTACCAATATCCATCATTAGTTCAGTCATAGCTTTATGCACAGTAGCTGACGAGTCTAGCTTCTTGTCAAAATCTTGATATCAACTCTCATATGGGTACACTTCAGAGTCTAGAAATAGTCGGATGTTATTATTATTGTCTCAGGTATACATTTTGTAACATTTTTTGACATACTCTCATATTGGTCGATGTTTTTGAAGCCGATGGAGTTATATCAAACCTTTTCGAAACTGTTGGCTCATACGGTGAGCCATCTTCACTTTCAAATTATTTCTACTTTCATTACAGAAGTTCCTGACGGATTATTTGTCTGATTCTCCATTTTATTTTGTTGATTACCAATGCTGCATCGACTTCTCCTGTTAATGAGTTTTTGAATGATCGTGCTTTAATCAGAATGAGCATTTGCTTCACTTTCAATATTCCTTTGTTTTGATCTTCAGCGAAATCCTTGAGATATTTCTAAGGTAATTTACCGCTGAATACATGGCTGACATAACCTGATACATCATCCTATCGATAGTTATGCCTGCGTTTGCCCGAATGATACCATAGTTCACATCATGGTGGTTATGCCGGGTTCACGAACAACAGCCACTCGCTCATCACCCATTTTATAGACAATTTCATCGAATAGAAAGTCGAGGGTGTTATTGGAAAGGTACCATTACTTGGTTGCATCAGGTGTGAATTCTGATAAAAATCCTGATCTCATCCGAATTCTTGTAATATGGTGAACCATACAACGTATATGTATGTTAGTTCGCACAAGTTTCGACTTTTGAGAGTTACCGTTCATAGGGTGGCGACAGCTGGTTGACGGATGAATAGATTTCAAAAAGATTATTTTATGGATCTCAGCATGCTGGCGTTCAATGTTACTCATCGTTATTTCTACCCATGATTATGTATATTTCAAATCAGATTGGATTGATTTGATATACTTTTCCAACTTCTCTCACGTTCTTTCAAATTCTAATACTTTCAATCTACTAAAAGAGATATTCTCTGACTGATACGTAACGTTTCACTTCATTTAATTCCATATTGATCCCATCAATATCAGAATTTACATTTTTTTACATATTTGAGATGTGGAAACAACCATATACATGAGTAACACAATCTGTATTTTTTTCAGCTTCATAATGAAGATAAGAGAATTGAAACTCTATGTTTTTCACCACTTTTATTTGTAACTAACTTTAATTCAATTCAAACTTATAAGTTTGAAAATGTCCTTATAAAACAAAACTGCATTAACGTCTGTTACAAATAAACGTGGTGAAAAACATTTTAACGTTCCAATTCTCTTTTTCTCATTATGATTTCACACCACGTAGTAACGGCTACATCCATCAGTTTACTTTTCAGCTTCGACTAGATTTTCCAAGGGTTTATTTTGAATATCGAAGTTTCCATCGGAAGTTAATTTGGGGATCAACTCAAGACTGACCTTGCAAAACAGTGATTGTCGCTGCCTGACTTCTGCGTCCAAACATATCGATCGTTTCTCCAATTATTTCTATGATATTCTGATGGTTGTCGAAGTATAGTGCCATTTTAACCGCTGCTGCAGTTTCGTCTAAAATGCATAAAATATTATTGTAGTTCAATCCCAACACCAAACCGTTATTTTTAACATCTCGATACGTGTTAGATCTTCCTCTTGAAAATGATCACGTGTAGATTGAAACACGTGTCGAGGTAATATTCGTTACTACACCAAAGGTTCCAAACAGTGTATCACAAGTAAAATGCATAATCGCGATACTACCAGGCTGTATTGGCGTAATAATAATATTTTGTGTTTCTTTGGTGAGTTAGTATTCGAGGTCTACATCGATATCAAACTCAAAAATGCTGTGGATTCCATCACAATGTGAATATACTCTTTCAGATCAGTTGTCAATACTACGACAGTAACCAACGCTAAAAACCTGATACAGTTCACGCAGGCAGGCGACAAATTCACGATCTGCTACCGGGGCCATGATTAACTAGTGTTTTCAGATATTGGTACTTTTTTTTAATCTATTGGAAAACTTCTAGGTTAATTCAAAAATTGAAGAACTGAGAATATATCGATGATACAGAGAAAGATGTTGGTGTCGATCAGCTTCCATCTCCCTGAGCTCAACAGCTGTAGAAGTCAAGAAGCTCTCTCTTCATCGTTTGATGCACGGAGAGTTGCAGAGTCTGTGTCTACTGTAAGGCAGATAACTGAAACGTCTTGGTCTTGGAGAGGTGATAAATCATTTCCCGATAGCACCACGGAGTCTATTGAATTCGTTCAAGAGTTCGTTAACTAAGAAACTCCTGGTTCGACCCTGGCTTTGGTAACTGAACAGTGAACCTTTTACCAGTATCGGAATATTTTGAAATTCAATTGTTAATACCGAGTAATTACAAGTATATAGTATATCAGGGTGCACTTCAAGTGTATTTAAACAGCTGGAGACAATAAGTTAGTTCTCTACACATATATTGAACGTTATTCACCTATGGGAATAGTTATTTCTGAAAATGTCAACAAACTCAGCAACAAGCTTATCAGGCAGTGAATCGTCCGTGCACGAAACCGTATTCAGGAACTGTCGATGACCTGATCCGCGAATCATAAAATCACAATGAGGTTTCCTGGAAATGAAAACTCTCAAAATCTACCTAATTAGATCTCACAACCAGCATACTCATCCGTCATATCATCACCTAAATTCCCAAGCAAAAGACAAGCTATTATTTTCAACTCTTTAGACAACACCAAACTTGAAGATCACCTGATTGCCTTGGGAAACAAATTTCACCCAAGAAACATTATATTCTCATCAAAAATTTCAAATAGCAGAATTTGTATATACTTATCAAAACGAAGAAGTTGTTGAAGACTTTTTATTCAACCATTGTGGGCTCATAAACATAGGCAATACTCCTCTAAGAGCCCGCAAACTGATCTCTCCACATGAATTACTCGTTTTATCCAATATAAATCCTTCAGTTCCTCACTCTACTTCAGAAACCGAACTACAAAATCTACCTCTTTGATTATTGACAACAATAACCTTTATCAAAATAGGCATTTCTAACGCTGAATATAAACATATTCTGAGTTTTTGCAGACAAACCTATATTTCCGATTCTATACTTGTAACACATGAATGTAACACTGTAACTTACCGTATCGTTCTATCATTGGACGATCATATGTGCTTCAAATGCAAGCAAAATGGACATATAGCCTTAAAATGCCCCTATTTAAATATCAACCTAACTGTGTCGAATGGTGCAACAATGCTTTCCACGGAAAATATCCCACCTCCAATTGAAATCAATCATCCAATCAGTACCAACTGAATGAGTTCCAAACTTCAGCAAAAATAGCATCCAGCACCGAAACAATACACAATGATATCAAAATCCCATCCACCTTCGCCAATCAACCAACACCTAATCCAATAATAATTACATCATTTCCACAAGATTCTGAACGAACACCTGACAAAAAAAAAGATTTTTCATTCATTTTACCGCCTACCATATCTACTAAGAAACCGAAGCTCAATCCACAATCAATCGCAAAATTAATGGAACCAACTATAGGAATTTTTTCAGACGAGAACAAAAAATACATTTTGACCTTGGAAGAATTATCCGATTTCTTCGAAAACGCTCACGGATCTCCAGATCCTCTTAGCGTAGCAAAAATATACACAGACAATATAGATGGACTACTAGACATGTTACAAGATATATACCCATTCTTCACAGATAAAAAAATGAGAACTAGATGCACTGAATTAAAAAATAAAATCAAAAATCAAATAGAAATCCAGAAAAACGAAGACAGCGAATCATCTCTTGACAACACATACTAAAATCCACATAAATTCTTAAATTCATTTCAAATTCGAATCAATTTTACAATGGAATATGGGTGGCTATTTTTGCCATCTAGATATGCTGAAAAGCATTTTATCAGATTACAACCCAAGTATATTAGCTCTTCAAGAAACCCATTTCAAGAAATCAGCACATAACCTGAAAAACTATCAGTGCTTTTACAAAAATAGGAAAAATACCAATCATGCANTCGAGTATGTCCATGCAACAGTATTTTTTTGCAAATTTAAAAATCTATAGCAGTTTCCCCCACCGATGAAAAGGTACATATTATATAACATTTTTTTCTTCTTATCATCTAAGCTTTGCAACCTAATATGTCTCAATGATTCTCGAGTAAATCCCCATTTTGCATCGTGGGCTCCCCTGCTACTATACTTATCAGCAATACCGCTTACACAGAACCTTATATCGCAAGTTCAAAAGGGCGTTCGGAGGAGGCTAATTGGGAATTGTATTCAGCACTAACTGACAAAAAATATGAAAGATTTGATCATCCTAAATTACCTAATGTGAACGATTTTCTAAAAGAATTTTCAAATATAATAATTCAAAGCGCAGAACAAGCTGTTGGAAAAACATCATAATATAATATAAAATGGCCTGCCATACCCTGGTGGAATAATGACTGTAAAAACGCACTAAAACAACTTAAAAAAACCTTTAATAACGATTGAAGACAGAGAACTGTAGAAAATCAAATAGGGTACAAGAGACTTCGTGCAAAATCCTGCTACATATCCAAAAATAGTCGACGAGAATTTTGGCGAAAATTCATTTCTGAACTTAACAGCACTACACCTCTTTGCATGATATGGAACATGATAAGAAGTATAAAAGGAATGAAAATACCCAAAACAATTCCTTACCTGTATTGGAACAATACCAGCATATCTCAATCACCGGAAATCGCAGAGGCATTGGCTGAGCACAATAGGGAATTTACCAGTGACTCTGTTCTGAGTAATGATTTTCTTGTGAATAAATACGTCACCGAAATGAATCTGGATAGATATTATTTCCATCAAACTGAACGAAAATATCACAAAAATAATACTGAAAAATATAAATCAACAATTTTTATGACCAACAATACTCGAGGTGTCATTTTGGGATAGTTGTTTCTTCAGAATACTTACTACAATAAAATGTCACTATCGAATGATCTCAGAAACAATCACAACGGATTGCGATATGTACTTCTTATAGTATAGATAGAACACCAATTGCATACATTTTGAAGTAGTGAATATTGTCCAATACTACTCTGTTCATATGATTGAAAATGACTTCGACACTTACAATTCAATGTGTTCAACCTACACTATTATCAGTCTTTCAACTGATGCTTGCATTTGCAATTATTTACTGAACTAAACTTTTGAATAATAATTTGTACTGAAGAAATAATAGATGATGAGAGCGAATTATACAAATGAATACTCATTCACTCATTCCAACATGAGATTCATCACGATCAATACAATTATCAAATTAAAGTTTGATCATTGTGAAAATTCCAAGCCGTACATAACACTTTCAAAAACCTTCCATTGAAATATACTTTACCAGACTGCTTTTCTACTAAATGAATATGATTTACAGTTCACAGTTTATTTTCAAATATATATTTGAATAGTGTGAATCATATTGATACCATATCCAAATGACAATTTTTTTTTCCAGGTAGGATCAACTAAACACAAGAAATTGAAAAATAATCCAGGAAGTTGGTATGGTGAGTTCAAAAAATACCTTTTCTGCATAAGTTGAATCTGATAAGTTACAATGAGATCATTTGAGAGGCTTCAACTGATCAAACCTAGGCATATTTCGAACATAACTGTTATATCGACCTTTTCTTGGTAAAGGTCGATAAAAAACTGATTTTTTTTTCCTCCACAAAAAATGACTTTCGTTGAATATAACTTTTATATTATTTACCATTTGGTTATCAGTAAGGACTCGAATGATGATTTCATATTCAAATTCAATTCTCAAAATGGCTACGTTTTTTTTCATTAGTTTGGAGTCTCGAAATATAACTGCTTGAGGTTCAATGTATCAGTATTTCTATGAAATTTACGAATGATCACAATTTCATTTCTTCTGAAGTCATATAAAAGCAGTGGACTTCCTTATAAGTAAAAAAAAAGTGGCTCCACTCTGCACTACACCGACTTAAGCAAAACAATTAAAAAGGTATCTGCTTGGGACTTCACTGATCTTTCTAAGAAGGAGATTCTTTCTCGTTTTTTCTGCCTCAACACAAATGCGTGAACAAGATGATGAAGTTCTCAAGGAGATGATACATCAAAAATATTCTCTCAGAAGGTGGAAAAAAAAACCTAAAGAGGGAATTATGGCAATTGAGACAAATACCTCCATAAGAACGTATTATAATCTCGTGTGCAATTTGAACATACACGCATTTCTATCCACAGTAATTTTTTGAAGTAGACTTTCCACAAATGACTAGTAGTTAGTTGTACTTCACAATTTGGCGAATATATCTTGAAGACTCCTTCAATGTTCGTACAATACTTGCAAATAAATTTCTTGTCTACTCATTCTGAGCATTCTACCGTTCGGTAGAAAATTATTTCACGATAATTGTCCAATAATATGAATAACTTACAATAAAGAACGAAGTCGGCGTCTGTTATTCAATGATATGATTATTTTCGCAAGAAACAAGTCCTCCCTAATGTTTCGAAATAACTTCAGCTCCAGCTAATGAATGTACTGGAGTTTCATCCATACACCAAACCGTTATTTCCATCGCCTCGACACGTGTTTAGATCATCAAGTGATGATAAAGAGGAAGGATATACATTTTTCTCTTGAAGATGATAACTTGCTGATTGGAACACAGTAATATCCATTTCTACACCAAAGGTTCCAAACAGTGCATCATAATTTCAGCTCATGAGTTCAGTCTTGAAATACACAACGAGTTAATTCAAAAATGAATTATTTGTTTTTTTTTCGAAAGTTTTCTGCATTTTGTGTATAAATATGGAGAATCAGAAAATCAAAACCTTCCTTTCCCAAAAAATTGGTCTGTCATTTTGAATTCATTACCTTTTCTTACGTTGGAATAATTTTTTATTGATGAGTTATTTTTGATTCCTTCTCTCTATATAAACTCCTGTGATATTGAAATGTATGAGGTCGTTTCTCATTTTGCCATCTTTCATCAATAAAAGTTGTATCTCATGAAAAATATACCGTGAAATAGATGATTTTTGGTCGCATATTGAGAGAGACTCGAAGAGACCCGATATATCTATTGAAAACACTTTTCAACATCAAAACGAAATTACGGTCTCTAGATGCACGTTTCACTAACCATTGTGATGAACCATTGAGATCAATGAAGACACACAGACTGGTTTTACTTTCATTCAAGGCCTCAGTTACTTTTGAAGTCAGAGTGAGTACAGCATCTTGGGTTGACATTTTTTCTCTAAATTCGAACTGATTGTTGAAAATTAGATTGTATTCATCAAGGAAAGAGATGAGCCTTTTTTGATAATCTTTTCAAAAATGTTCGAGAGATGAGTGACTAAGGAGATAGGACGATAATTTGTAATAATAGATGTGTCCCGTTTCTTAAACAGTGGAGTAACAATTGTTTTTTTGAAATCACAGAGGTAAACACCTTCCTCCACACATCGGTTGAGAATATGAGTAAGGGGACCTAGAATGTAATCTGATATTGATTTCATATTTTCTGCCTTCAAATCATCACAATCCACTGCCTTATTATTTTTGAGCTCGAAAACTGTGTTTTTAAGTTCCTTCGGGTCAATTGGTTCAAAGAGGAAAGAATTTAAGATCGATGTTCTTTTGTTTCGAAATTTGTGTTGTTCGAAATGTTGCTAGCAAGAACTTTACCCGTTTCTACAAATTCTATATTGAATGTATTTGCAATTAGTTTTTTATCGGTTGAGATTTCATTGTTTATGGGATGTTTAATTTTATCTATTACAATTTTATGTTTTTTTGTCTTAAATATTTGTTGAGTGACGACCCATAGCATTTTTGAATTATTTTAATTTCTGTCGATTTGTTTTTTATAATAGTTGACGTTTTTTTTGAAGGTGATTGACAATGTTTCATGATGAATCACACTAGTTCCCACTTCCATTGTCTAATATATAAAATGATTTGAAATCCCTGAAACAACTAAGAAAAGAAGAATGAATAGCTAAAAATAACAATTATATCAAGCAAAAAATCTGAAATTAAATAATAGTGAAACGAAATAAAAGTAGAAATAGAACAATTGAACAAAAAAAAATAAAGAAATAAAAATGAAGATAAAAATAAAAAGTTAAGAGATTCCAAGCCAAGTTAGTTCACGACGTTTCGATTCTTAGTATCTACAATCGTCTTCGGGTGATGACTGGACTAATACCTCCGAGAGATGACTATTTATGGGTCGTTCGAGTAATTTCACTTATCCCCTCTTTCCATTTTTTCCGGAAACGCACTCACACGGGACAATACCTGAACCACGAATCCAACCACCATCAATCAACTAAAAAAGGAATCATCAAGACTCTATTAGACCGTGCTTACTGGCTTTGTAACACGAAGGAAGGTCTCGAGAAGGAACTAGACATCATCAAAAAAGATCTTCAATGGAATGGCTACTCCAAAGCGATGGTAAAAAAGATTTTGGCTGAAAGACAGCAGGAGCCTAGCGAGGATGAGAAGCCGTCACAATTAGTGCTTGCACTTCCCTACATCAGAGGATTATCGGAGAGGATAAGCAGAATTGGTTCCAAGTACAACATCAGAACCTGCTTCAGGTAACACTATCCGTAGCAGTTTCACGAAAACCAGGACACCAAACGCTGACTGCGATACCAATAATTAAATTTACTAGATACCCTGTGAGTGCGGAAAATCCTATATTGGTGAAACTGAGAAGCCATTGAATGTTCGCTTTGCTGAGCACAAGAAACACACACAGAAAGGGGAAACCAGCCAATCAGGAATAGCAGACCATGTTTGGACCCATCAACATAACATCGAGTGGTCCTAAGCTGAGATCATACACAGAGAGGAACATTGGTTAGGAGAAAATTCAAAGAAGCCTCATATATGTTGTCCAATAACATATTCAGCCAAGCTAGCGTAGAGATACGCAACATATGGAAACCCATCATCGAGCGAAAAATGGCCAACTCCCGCCAAACGGTCATCTTCCACTGAACCAGTGAAGTGTAAAAAATGAAAGAGGGGATAAGTGAAAGTACTCGAACGACCCATAAATAGTCATCTCCCGGAGGAATCAGTCCAGTCATCACCCGAAGACGATTTCAGATACTAATAATCGAAACGTCGTGAACTAACTTGACTTGGATTCTCTTAACTTTTTATTTTTATTTTCATTTTTATTTCCTTATTTTTATTTTTTGTTCAGTTGTTCTATTTCTGATTGTATTTCATTTCACCATTATTTCATTTCAGATTTTTTTCCTTAATATAATTGTTATTTCCAGCTATTCATTTTTAATTCTTATTTTTTTCATTTGTTTCAGGGATTTCAAATCATTTTAGACAATGTAAGTCCGAACTAGTGAAATATTTTACAAATCATTTTTTGTCAACGTTCGGTTTCATTTTATCGGCAAATACAATCTGAAGTAAACTAGAGTAGTTGTCGTCTGTTATTGTTGTTTTCAATACGGAGGGTAGAATAATTTCAGTTGGATCAGGATTCTTTGATTTTAGGGAAATATGGTCCAAACATGATTTACTGTTTCCTTGTATTCTGGTAGGTGTGTTTATTGTGGATATATATATCCGTATGCTTGTATCGGCATTCAGCAAATCAATATTGATGTTGCCCAAAAATAGGGATGAGTCTATATTGTCATGGTAGTTCTCGAATAAGGTAAATAGATTTGTATTGAATTCCAGTAAATTCCAATTTGATGATCTGTACATGTACTCACAAGAATCCTCTACAATTCAATAGGTGAATTTAAAATTTGACTGTATATAGACAACTACCCCATCATTTTGGTTATAACGACTTTCGATATATATCATGTTATATCCATTTATATAAAAATACTCTGGTCAATCACCTCTGAAGTTTCTGTTAGGATACTGACATCAATATCAGACTTCAAATTTTGTAACGTAATGAAAAAATCATCTAGATTTTCATTAATACTACTAATATTCATTTGCAGAATTTTGAAGTTTTGATGGTTCTCATTCATATCAAGTATCCGACTATATTCTTCAGTGGTATCTATGCTGTATGTTTCAACATTGTCAATTCTGAAATCACGAATGTAGAAATCCATAATAGGAATTGAGATATAAGCTAGTCTGAGAGAAAAAAACAAAATAACTAGTCATCAATACTTACACAGCTAAGGTTGGAATGGGTATGTATATATAAAATATCAATAATATACAATGTAATATGAATGTAAATTGAGGGATGTTATCAATAATGAAAGTATTAGGCAAATATTCATCAAAATCATTGATGAAGGTAGCCATTTGTCATAAAACTTGTATATTTATATTTTGTTCACTTGTAAAAAAGCCTCTAATGTTACTTTGGAATATACGAAAGAATATCAGTAGAATAAAAATCAATGGAAAGATACGATTATACAAAATTGATATGAGAAATATATATCGATAGAGATAGTCCAGTTCATTTAGTTGAATCTTTGATGATTAACAGTTCTCGTTGATTTTTCACTGGAAAAAGAATCGGATCTCTGTTGAGTTTTGAGTGAGTGATTTGAGATATCTTTGTTTCTTTCAGCTCCTTTAATGAATTTGCCTTCGCTTGGTAGCTTGTTTTTGACTTTGGATTGGTCTCCGGATATCTTGATTTTTTCCTCTGTTTCTAAATTGATATTTCTTGACGGTGAACTTGAAGCACTATCAGGGGGAATAAAACGGTATTTGTGTAGAAATATTGTAGGGCTCGTTATTTTCTTTGAGCCTATCTAGTCCAAAAATTTCTACATTCATCACCAGCGTTTCTTCCTTCATAACAGCATTCAAATTTTCTGCTCTAGCAAGCTTCAGATGGGTAACTAATATCTTTTGGTCTTTTCTGTCCTCAAAACAGAGATCTTGAGAAACATATATTTTCTTGCCCTATGGTTTGTGGCAGTTCTGCAATACTTGTTGTTTTTTCAGGTTGGAGATGAATTCTAATTTGAAGGTTGGTTAATTTCGTTAATGTCTCTCTCGCCGAGTTCAATGCCTAGTAGACCAGATATAATTTTCACCACATATGTAACTGGAGGTTCATGGACAGAAATTTCTAATCCATAAATCAGTATAATATTCCTTCTAACCATTATATCTAGATTGTTGCATTTCTTCTCAAACTGTTCCACTTGCGCCTCCAAGTTTTGAATTTGTTTTTTGTTCTGTTCTAGGATTTTGACAATTTCATTGTTCTCATTTTTTATTTCGAACTTTACTTCTTCTTTATTTTTTCTTTCTCTTCTCTTATTAATTTGAAAGGATTTTCTAACAGCTCCTTATTCAATAGGTCGGTTGACATACATATGTTGCGCTAATTTCGTGTATTTAACGCAATTTGACAGGGCTGATCGTTTCTCCTCTCACACATTTTCAATAACAAGATTCAATAATTTCGTCTATTTCAAATTGTTCGACTGTTATTCAATGTACCATGCTGGTTTTTTGGTGATGATAGGAAGTCTTCTGATTCACACTTATACGGAATTAGAATTACTCAAGAAATTTTCATTGTGACCAACCACTTGAACAATGCGATTCAACACTTCAACACATCTGGCATCGGCACTTGACGCAGTAAATAAACTATTTCCGAGGGCAGGTACTCCGAAAAGACGTTTGACCCGGTCCACTGGCTGTACTGTATGTCTGTAAATGAATACAAAGTATTGAGTTATGTAGATGTATACAATACTATAGTGAGGATATGCATGCAGCACGCCCTGAATATTATAACAAAACCAAACGGAAAAAGGCTGGATATAAGCCCAACGAAATCGACAATAGTTGCATAAATATCAGTCTGATCTGAAAGCAACAACTAGAAGAAGTAAAAAAAAAATGTGCGGAGGTAGCTCATGAAACAAGATATGATTTATTGGCTCTATACCATGATGGTTCAGTCATGATAACATATGCATCTATGCTCTGATGACTATAATTGGACCAAAATGGATCAACAAACTGAGCAGGCTGCAAACTCTTTCATGTTTGGTTATGACGTGAGCAATGAAAACCACCCCTTCAGCGTTGTAGACAGTATTTAATCATCCTACTCATCTCGTAATAGTTGTGGTGGAATGAGTGGATCAAATCACATTGAAAAACTCACTAACCTATATGGGATCAGGTAAAATTGAAATTTGGAATATGTCAAGAGACGAACATCTCTCTCAGACCACATGACCCCAAAACAAATTTTCGACACAAACTACGTGGTTGAAGTCTTCATGGTTGAAGAGTGAAGACTGAACAATCATCCCGGGTCGAAAACCGAACATGAATTGGGAAAAAATCTTCATTCCAGTTACTCGCTTCATCAGTACACTTTAGTCTTCCTTCTGAATTGTTTCCAAATACTCAATGCGCAAAAAACATTCATTCAAAACCTCAACAATTTGAGAGCAATAAATATTTTCATAGCCGAGCTGCACTAGAAACCTTAACGAACAGAAAAATGACATCGAAACTAGTCTGGGAATGCCATGGGCAACAAAAAGCTGACAAGTATATCAGACATGAATGCTCGAAACCAGATTGATTGAAAAATAAATCTATGGAAAACATAAAAAGTATTAGAAGCACACTCGGGAAAAAAATACGGGAGAACCACCATGAAGGGACCGTCCGAGGAGAGAACCAAAAAAACTGTTTCAACAATGTAGGGTTCGATTTAGAAAACTTATATGACTTCTAACTGGGCAGTGTCCTTTAGTAAGACACCTGCATGAAATAGGGATGTATAACGGACACCTTAGCTGCTGACAAAGCAACAAAGGCACATAGCTCGTGGTATTTCATGAGCACTTGACATACGAGTACGCCTAAAAAAGACTTGTATCGTTTCCTCACTCATTTCTTGATTTGGAGCATGAAAATAATGATGGTTTCCAGGGCGCAGGTCACTTCTTGATTTTTTTTAAAAGATTCAATTATATGTGCTGACAAGGGTTATCAAATAAAAAAAATCATATTTGGATGTCACCTTCAAAAATTTTCACAGAAGTGCTGTACTCCTTTCCAACACTTGTTGTAGAGCAACTTAGTTATATTGTGAGAGGAAATAATTCAAACATGAAATAAGGATTTGAGTTCACTTCAGAGTTTTGATAGGGCTTTGCAATCCCAATATTGAAATGAATGAAGGAATAAAAAATTATAGATTATAAATATTGAATATGAACTGTCACCAAGAAATCAGAGTGTCTAAGTTTTGAAACTTTCTACACTTTCCAATGGTTGCTTCAATATCAAAAGTAACCAAATACAGGGTCCTTCCTAGGGTTTAATGCACTGAACCTCTCAATTCCATATCAAAATTCGATTTCCAGAAATATCAAGGTATTTTTTTATTGTTCCCCAACTAGACTCCTCTGATTCTTGATATCCGAGACTCCAACTGTTTCAAATAGTAGTCAAGTCGGACTTATGTGTTACGGTGCAGCCAGACACATAGAAGACGATTTTCCCGCATACAATAAAACATCTGATTATTCAACGTACTCAACGTTCGTCGACTTAGTCGATTTTGTCGTGTTTTCAATAAATTTAATGTACTTGTTGTGTTCAATATATTCAATTTATTCTCAGTTATTTCTATGCTGTCGCCTGGCAGAATTATAATGGAAAAAAGTTATGAGAAACCCTGAAGACTCTATGATTAGTTGAAATTAACAAATGTAATACCTCTTTAAATTATTATTTATATGTACCGTTAACGTTGGAGTTCATTTGGGCTCATGATTCTCACACTTCCAATAATATTGACCTGTGTGCTGGGTACAGATATGTAAGTGAACAGTGTATCACAATTACGTCACTTGAAAACTCTAAATGCTAGTATAGTGAAACAGCGTTACATTGCAGCTTCCATCAGTTTTAGATTATTCCGCGTTGCATTAAAGAAATGTTGAACATTCATGCTTCAAATACTTCAGAAGAGGTTTGCAAATCTAAACCGATTAGCGAACATGGATACGCTCTTAGTAATTAGTAATGATGTAATTCGTTATAGAGTGGATGGAAAAGCTAATTACTCTGATATCTGTCCAAATTTACAGGAAAAAAGGCATGCGTTTACCCTTTTCAGACCATTCACACGTATATTTCAAGTGTTTCGTTAAGAGTTAACAAAACATTGACATAGGATCAAAATTAAAATTAAATATTTGGC
This sequence comes from Leptinotarsa decemlineata, assembly GCF_000500325.1. Taxonomy (NCBI): domain Eukaryota; kingdom Metazoa; phylum Arthropoda; class Insecta; order Coleoptera; family Chrysomelidae; genus Leptinotarsa; species Leptinotarsa decemlineata. The sequence goes on along the minus strand of NW_019293583.1, from coordinate 4,201 downwards.
AAAAGTGAATGTGAACTGTTCAAAAAATAATACCCAAAGGGGCCAAGTTCATATTTCAATTCCAAAGGGCGATAAAATCGAATTTTGATCACAGTAAGCAGAGAACCGTTCTACATGCAAGTCATATAGAATGTGCAAAAAAATTATTTACAAAATATGAGTATTGGATGTGCAAAGAATGTAACCGTTTTATTGCTGACTTACAGAAAGCAATTAAAACAATGTCAGGTCGTGATAAACAATGGATGTAACCGTTATTACGTGGTAGGAGATAATAATGAAAAGAGAAATGAAAATTTTTATGTTTTTTACCACTTTTATTTGTAACTAACGTTACTGCAGTTTCGTCCTATACAGACGTTTATTGTATACGTTTGAGAATGTCCGTATAGGACAAATAAAAGTGTAGAAAAGAGAGAAATGAAACTCTCTTTATCCTTTACCACTTTTTTTTATAACAAACTTCACTGCAGTTTATTCTATGAGTTTGAAAATGCCCGTATAGGACGAAACTGCAGTAACGTTAGTTACAAATGAAAATGGTAAAAAACATAGGAAGTTCCATTCTTTTCTTTTCTTCATTATAATTAAAGAAAAATGAACCAGGTAAGATTTTTATGGATGAGGAATGGTAACATTTTTATGAGGCAGTCCGAAAACTCCCGCATATTTTTAATAAAATCTGATTTAAATTCAAACGATGTGCAATAATCATAATTACAAATAATTCAATGTTGATTATCAAAACCTGCAAGGGTTGAATTAATTCGAAAATTAACGAGTTTATTTTGAGTGCTGCTGCAAATCATGATGTCATAATATTAACTGAGACGTGGCTGTTCCCCAGTGTTTTTGATGGGGAAGTCTTTATTTATAATAACTACGAGGTGATTAGGAGAAACAGAATTTATACGAGAAAGAAGAAAGGAGGAGGAACACTAATAGCTGTAAAGTTAGATTATGAATTCAAGAATTATTGCAATGGTAGTGATGATGTCCCGGATTTTACGTTTCGGGAGCAGTAAATATAGGCAACAAAGAGAGATTACCCTTAATTCAACAAAGACATCTGAATTGTTTGAATTCAATCAATGCTGTGCAGTGCAATGATATACCAAACGGACACAATAGATACCTGGATTTAGTGATTAGTAATTGTTCCATCAGTTCAAAAAAATGTGGTATGCCACTTGTGGTAGAGAATGAGCACCACCCCTCATTATTTTTCAACTTGAAATTGAACCCTAGAAGTGAAAATAACCAACTAAATGAAAAGTTTAACCCTGAATTCAATAAAAAAAAAAGATAATGAGAATAATAAAGGATTTAAAAAGAAAAGATGAATTTCGTAGAAAATATGAAAAATTCAATAATTTCATGGATTATCAAAATTTCCTATATTCAACAACAAAACCAAAAAGAAAATAAAAATGGCTGAAAGGATTTATCTACAACAAATTGAAAACAGCATATAATAGTGACTCAAAATTTTTGTCGTATGTTGCAAAAAAATTAATCAATCTCAAATTCCTTGACTGAAACCATGGTGTACAGAGGGAAAACAATAAAGGGTCATCAAAATATTGCAGGAGCTTCCACAGATAATTTCTGGTGGGTATATTCAAAAGATCAAGCGGATTAAAATACAGAAAATCTCAATACTTCTTTTTAACGAACTCTTATAGTTAAAGAATGCATACAAATGTTGATCAAACCCCTTAAAACAATATAACTTAATATTTCAGACTAGTACTTATCCTACATTATGGAAACGCTCTAAAGTTTGGTATGCACGAGTAAAATTATTTGAATCATTAGCAATGAGTCTTATGATCAACTTCGTTGCGGCATGGGGCATCAGATATTCAGAAGTATCAGAAAGAATACATCTCACTTTTTTGACAAGAATTCTTTCAGTGCCTATTAACAAACCCGATGCAATGGTACGTTTGGAAACGGGACGAGTTGAACTTGCACTTAATATTTTTAAAATTACCTTAAACTGGCTGTACAAGATTTTTACCATGAAGAGTCAACGTTATCTAAAACTTCGTTTCGAACAACAAATAAGATTAATGAATACGACTGATGCAAAATATAATTGGGCACTTCGAGTAAAGCAATTTTTTATTGTTAACGGATCTCTGGAAACTTAAATAATATGACTGAACACTCTTTGAATTTAAATAGGGGGAATATAGTAAATAAATATTACAATTATCTGTATTTCAAAGATACCTCTACGACATCTCGTTATTCTTCCATGTATATGTACAATATGCTAAGTACCTCAGAGGAACCAAGCTCATATCTGCTGTTGAAGTTACCTATACAAGTTACCCGCACTTTTGCACAGTTATGCATGGCCAATCATTTCAAAATGTTCACAAAAGTTCACATTGATTGAATTCTGTATTTAATCGATCCAGGTGTAATATGAACTGTTTGCAATAGTAATAAGGCCGAACTTTTATTTCATATCTTCTTCGAATGCCCGATATACACTGTTATGAAAAAAAACAAACAATGCCTTCAGAATTCCGATGAACTTATTCATGCTTTAGAGAATATAACTATTCCGGTAGCCAAATAAATCTCAGTATATATCTGTAACATACTCAGGTTACGTTCATTTATACTGAGTCAATGATGGTTAGCTTATTATACTTTTTAGATTTTACAATCCACTGCTGGTAGATTGTTCTTCATGGTTGATATGTATCATTTTCTAAAATATTCATTCAGTTGTTATGATTTCTCTATCTAAAATATGTGGGTTTTCAAAATTAATTTTATGATCCTTCGAATTAGGGAACATTTAATGAATACAAGAACTGATATTGAAAGTCTCAGCAAAATTTACAGATACCTACTGAAACATGATAAAGAAAATGGAAGATCTAGTAGTTCGAGTATTATTCAGAATTTTCCTGTTTGGGCAAACTTCTTATTTTTGGCAAAATAAGATTCAATTTGACTTTTTGCGTTTTATCCAAAAACAAAACTGACAATAATATTGGTAACTATACATATAAAACAATATCAACTTCAATACTAGATGTGAAATTAATAAACATCCTCCGGAGCTCGCGAATTACTGCTACTGGTGGATTGTTCTTCATGATTGATATGTATCATTTTCAAAAATATTCATTCAGTTGTGATGATTTCTCTATCTAAAATATGTGGGTTTTCAAAATTAATTTTTTGATCCTTCGAATTAGGGAACATTCAATGAATACAAGAACTGATATTGAAAGTCTCAGCAAAATTTACAGATACCTAATGAAACATGATAAAAGAAAATGAAAGATGTAGGAAATCGAGTATTATTCAGAATTTTCCTATTTGGGCAAACTTCTTATTTTCGGCAAAATAATATTTAATTTGACTTTTTGCTTTTTATTCAAAAACAAAACTGACAATAATATTGGTAACTATATAAAACAATAAAAAATATCAACTTCAATACTAGATGTGAAATTAATTCACAACATCCTCCGGGGCTCGCGAATTACTGCTTTCGCTTCAACAAAATGATTTTTGTGATGGGACGACGATAAACTCCTGTTACTGTAGTCACTTCGACTATCCGTAGTCTGCCATCGGGACCAGGAAAAATTCGCGTAACTTTTCCTCTTGGCCATGAGTCTCTGGGAAAACTATCATCCGCAATGATGACGATGTCTCCTTCTGCAACATCGCTGCTATTAAACTGCCACTTACTTCTCTTTATCAGCAAGGGTACATATTCTCGTATCCACCGTTTCCAGAAAAGGTCCGTATATCTTTACTCGCCATTGTTTTCTAAAATGTGAATTTCTATCAGCAGAAATACCAAGTGGAATCACTTCATTGAACTTTCCAATAAGGAAGTGATTGGATAGCTGACTTGGTAGATTTTGATGACATTTGGCCTATATTTTGACGGCGGGATTCCAGCAGTGGCTCTGCTAGTTCTTCAAACAGCACCTTCCTCTCGTGACATCATTCAATTAGGACTTTAAAAATTTGACTGATGTTGATAAATATCAACATCAACCTTGTAACAATGCGGCTTCAACTCGAAAAGGTACTGAACAAAACTCGAAGGATCAAAATGTTTGGGCAAACTCTTATTTTCGTCAAAATAAGATTTTATTTGACTTTTTGATTTTTATTCAAAAACAAAACTGACAATATTGGTAACTATATAAACTTC